>JAPQWV010003230.1:0-44000 GCA_027422505.1 Craterostigma plantagineum
AAATCTTATGTTTGTTTCCATGTTTGTCTTTGTTATTTCTATCTTCCTCATCTCGTTGAGAAGAGTGAGGTATCGTTGGTAGATTTCGTATAGACTCTCCTCCAGCTTTGCTTTGAAGGAGTCGTAAGCAGTGAGAATGTTCGCCGTCTTGGCCTTTATGCAACTTCCGTCCTTTGCATCATCCTATGCGGCTCATCCCACATCCCCTTAGCCGATGTAAGGCTGTCTATTTGTCTGTATATATAATTGGGGATGCCCTGCATAAGGGTATTCATGGCTACTAGATCCGCCTTAGCTCGAGCTCTCCCCCAGAGAGTATACTCTAGGCTCCTTTAGTCGCCTAGAAGCTGGAATTACTGGAGTAGCTGATTCGTCCCCGGGTACATGAACCCAGAACTGTGCCGGTCCCTCTTCAAGGGACTGCAGTAGATTTTTGGCTTGATCCTTTAGAGCTATGAAATTCAGGAAGCGGCTTCTCCACATTGTGTATTCGCCTCTTTGCAAGATCGGCGGACGGTTGTCATTTCCGAGTGAATATGCATCCATGTTTGTATTATAGTAGTCGAGTTGTTGAAGGATCTTCGTTGATTGTTTTGAGAGTTGAAAACGATGTAAAGTGCTTCACAAGTGACGAAATTTGTTAGTAGCGTTTGATTCGAAGATTAGTTCGAGAATTATTTCCGATTCAATCTTTAAAGTATGATCGAAATTAATTTCGTCGATAATGTATTTACTGCTCTCGTGCGAGAAATTTTGTCAGCGAAATATTTTACGAGCGAAATAAATTGCCCAAAATTGTTCAGTCGAGAAAAGTTTCCTGATCGTGAATTTATTTCGATCGTAAAGAAACAGTACGTTAGTAAGTTTCTCGACAAGTCAAAATAAATCCGTTGACTAGAAAAGTTTCTCGCGTATAAATGATTTTCGCCTGGTCAAACGTTAAAAGGTTTGACTGAAAAAGTTTTTCGAGTGGAAGTTATTACGCATGCAAGGTCAAAATTGGTCTCACTCGAAAACGTTCTTCGCTGGATAATGCTCGAGAAATATTTCTAACTAAAATCGTTTCTGCTGATGACGACTCTAGCGCTGACTTTGTATTCTGACCGAGAAAAATTCTCGCGCTAAGTTTATCGATCGAGAAACTAATCCGATCGCACAGATTCGATTAACACAGATTCGAGCAAAAACAAATAATCAGATAGTGAAGTTTGAGGTAATTACTCGCAATCAAGTACTAATCACGCACGAACAAGCAATTAAACACGTTATGATGCAAAATATATCGAATTTGATCAAAATCATAACGTGTTCTTCATGTTCTTCGTCAACAGTAAAATTTCAGAATCAAATTAATCAAAATTCGAAGATCAAACTGCAACTGATCTAGTCGCAATGATCATTTATCACTTAATCTAGCACTGAAACATCAAATTCAAGTCAATTAAGCACAGACTTAAGCTATTGGATCGAAAAACTTTTCGCGCCAAATCTGTTCTTCGATGGAACAGTGTTCGAAATAAAATTTCGATCCAATTCTAACAATTTACGATTCAAAACAGAACGAATCTGCTCTGATACCAATTGTTAGGTCCTCAGATTAGCAACTCTACGATCCTAGGCTAGAATCCATAGTAATTCGATCGTTTAGATAATCAATTGAATTCGATCGAAAAACTCAAGTTAAGAACACGAGAGAGAATTCAATTAGAGTGAAAAAGTTACTGTTGTTTCTCTCTCTAGAAATCGAATTGCAAGCCCTTCGGATCAATTCTCTAAACTTTCTCTATTCAGCTCAATTCATTTACAAGTATTTATACCAAACAAGCTTGGTATAAATATCAAGCTAGTCCTTAATCTAAAGACTAATACAAATAAAGCCCCTAATTACAAGGACAACTAATGAAATCAAGCACAATTACAAATGATATTCTACACTATCTTACGGTGGCAGTCTATAATGGCTTCGTACTTCGATAGCCAGTCCATCCCGAGAATCACCTCATAGTCATTCATGGGAATTATTATGAGGTCTATGGGTAGTTCCTTATCCCCGATTACTACTGGGCAATCCCGTAGTATGTGGTTAGTTTGGGTGGGGTTCCCATTTGGCATGGTCACACTATACTCGCACTCAGCTCCGTGAGGCATGACTCCTATTCTCGTGACGTACTTAGTGGATGTAAATGAGTGCGTCGCTCCCGAGTCGACTAGAATGCACGTGGGAGTTTGATGGATGAAGACAGTACCTGTCACCACTGCCGGGTTATTTTCCACTTCCTCGGACGTGATCGTGTAAACCGGGCAGGTACCATCGGGGGTCTTGCCTGGTTTCCAGCTTGGCTTTTGGATCCAATTTCTTGGCATGCCTTGAGACAGTGGCCCGTCTTGCCACATTTGAAGCAGGTCGCGTTCTCGGAATAGCAGACCCTGGTGTGCCTTCGCGTGCACTTTGGACATACGGGTAGGTTCAGTTGGGATCTACCCTGATTTGGGTTGGGCTGTTGGGGTGGTCCTGGTCGATTCTGAAAATACTGCTTCCCACCCTTGGCGACGAACTTTCGCTTTTGGTTGCCTCCGCTCCCTTGCGGCCGTTGTACAAACTTTTGTTTAGCTTCTTGGGCGCGGACAATCCTGGCTTCCGCTTGTTTTGCCACTAGTGCCCTTTCAGCCACTTGAGCATATGTGGCTCTTGTATCCCAGCCATGCTTACATCTCAGTACAGCTCCGGCTTCAACCCTTACATGAACCTTTCAATCTTGAGCGCATCGGTGCTCACCATATGGGCTGCAAATCTTGAGAGTTGTTCGAACTTCTTGATGTACTCCGCCACTATCATTGCCCCTTGGCGGAGGTTGATGAACTCATTCATCCCCTGGGCTTGGACGGGGGAACTATAAATGTGGTTTCGGGTAAATGATTCGAAGGCTCGATGGAATCGGGAAAATTAGGTAACAAATCGGGCGATTGTAGTTGTATGGCAAATCGTGCGATTCCAAGTTAAATTGCATATAGGACAAGTCTCGGCAATTTTAGCTTGGATACACCACAAATCGGCCAATTGAAAGGAATAGGAAATAGCATGGAGACTAAGTAATTAATTTGGTAAAATCGAACGAATGAAATGCCCTAACAAATCGGGCGATTTCACAAGCATTGATGGTCGAATCGAGCATGAGCATGCATGCATGAAATCGGACGATTTCAAGCACAACCCAAATCGGCCGAAATCAAGTTTAACAAGCACTAATCAGGCGACTTCATGCACATGCATAATCGATCGAAATTAGTCCATGTGAGATCAAATTGGGCGATTTAAATAGAAACTACACTTGGCATGAAGGGAACAAATCGCCGAAATTGAGTTAGTGGGACAAGAATCGGGCGATTCCAGATGTGAACAATCGAATGACTTATAGAAATCGGGCGAATTGCATGATATTCGTGGATAATCGGACGATTTTGAATATGATGGCATTGGGTTCGATCGAAAGTAGGTAATTAATTTAGGAATAATCGGGCGATTTGACAAGGGACGTAGAACTTTTGCCGAGCCTTCCACCTTAAGAACTTAATAATTTTACTTAGGATTTATTTTGGGGGTGGCGACTTAGGAAATATCGAGTGACTTAGAATAGTGGTAAAATTACTTAACAAGAATACCTTAGCTTGACTTAACAAAAAAAAAGAAGAAAAGAAAGGTACAATGCTTATATTATGATATTTATGTCTAAAGGTCGAACAGTAGATAATTCCTGAAGCAGTGAGAACACGTAGCTCGGACGACAGGTAAGTAGAAATTCAACTACGACACGTAACTTACCTGCGCATGATTATGTGATACGTCCTTATATGACCCTATGTGAACCTTGTATGATATGATACGCATTATGCATGAAGACATGATATGCATAATTATATGAACATGACATGAACATTTGCACGCATAAGTAGTACGAAAGACATGAGGTACGAGCACGCGTAAGATCGCCTGTGTGCGATGTTTATTCGCCGATATTGGCGTCTACTGTCGACTCAATGAAGAGTCACGGCTCTTCTATGCGATCATGGCGTTATGATGCCGATTTGCCTGTTATGATAGGCAGGGGGAATACCCCATTTGCGGGAGATGCAACCTGGAGGATGCGACCCGAGGCATGCACTACACAGAGGGAACCTCTGGGGTAGTGACCTAGGTATTGGCTACCAGTGAGAAGCGTCCGCGTGGAGGCCACACTGAGTAAGGGAAGATTCCTTCGGGTGACCTTCTAGTGTGTGAACCTCCACATATGTATGAATCCCTCGTGGATTTAGAGCTCTATGAAATGGCGCATAGTAAGATGGAAAGCCGAGGGCCCATATGACGTATATGTCTAAAAGAGTACGAGCGTTAGCGAGTGATGGCGTGGATTGCCGTCGTTAGGACATGTGCATACATGCATCATTTCTATGAAAATCCAAGGAAATTCCTTCGTCGTCACTAAGGGTTCGATTATCTTATTATGCCTCATTTGAAGATTCTTTGTTTTTGGTTTGTCTGCACACTCTATAGTCTTTGCAGTTGTTCAATTCTTAATTTAGCTACTGAAAACTATTGGTGAGAGTTTTTTGGTTCCCGTTATGCGATATGTTTTAATTAAACAGTAGTTGGAATGTGCTGATGTGGATTTAGGAGCTTGAGGATAGGATTTGGGTGGTTGAACGATATTTGTGTTGCGATTTCGTAGATATGAAATAAATAGAACTCATTATCGGAGCATTATAGATCTGACATGAAGTGGCTATTCAGTGTGGTTAAGCTTATGTCTGTCTGCATTGTTTCACGTTCCCGCGTTCCAATCGTGTATGATGGTCCCATCTGTTTTTCAATTTTATTTAAACTTTTTAGAATTGTTGTGATCAACGGACATAATTGCATGAATCGTGGAGGGGGTTTTTATATGTAACAAGTTATATTGATGTTTCTTACATTGTTTTCTAGGGTATTTTCTGCTCGGTTTTTATATGTTTTTTTAACCATGGGGTTTTCATCACATGCCCAAGACAAGGGGTCTTTGCCTCTCGGAAGAGCAGACCGTTGCCTGCATAAGAGATTATTATTGGTAATTTATGCAAATGCTGGCATATCTATGTCTACATGTGAATGTTAATATTCTCTATCATCATACATAATAAGAGGCCTAGAACAACGTCGGAGCATACTGGAGTTGTAAGAATCAGAACAGAACCACATAAGCTTATCAGCAATATTTCGAAGTTAGAGCGATTCTAGCCTTATATGGGCTGCCAAGGTAATTTTTTCTTCGCCAAGTAGCAGCTGCATGCTTTTGCTGAGGCTGTAATTCTTCCATGGCGCAGATTACTGATAGGATCCATACTTGCCCATGAGCTGATGCATGGATGGTTACGCCTCAACGGTGAAGATTATAGTTCATATGTGCAACGCCTTCGAACGATAACCTTAATAAGCAGAGATGGAGAACTTTTTTTTTTGGAGGTTACAGAAGCCTAAGGCCTGAGGAAGAATAAGGTATCTGTCAAGTTCTATTTT
Organism: Craterostigma plantagineum; assembly: GCA_027422505.1. NCBI lineage: Eukaryota > Viridiplantae > Streptophyta > Magnoliopsida > Lamiales > Linderniaceae > Craterostigma > Craterostigma plantagineum. The sequence continues at coordinate 5,549 of JAPQWV010003230.1, forward strand.
ACATGTGGCTTGAATCAGAAGTATTACCATGTACAAGAGGCAATAATGCAATAATTTCCTATGGATCCACAAGTGCTTCTGCTACTGTTCCTTTGTCGTTGTTTAAAAAGGGAGCGGGAAAATCGAGCGCTGTTGAGAACAAACTGGGAGAGTTCTTCATGCATGGCACACGATGCTTCTGAGATCTATGGAGGAGGCTATAGAACTGCCATGGATGCTGTGGATAAGTAAGGTTTACGCACCATCTTGGATCACATACGATACACTGGAACTTTCCCAGAGTGAACTGTTAATCTATAATTTCTATGGCAAATACAACAATTAATGCTCTCAATCAATGTATATAACTGACTTGCCAAATCTTAGAGTGCTCCTTCAAAATGTTTCGTGTTTTTCTATTGCAGGTTCAGTGTGGTTAAGCTTACGTCTGTTTGCATTGTTTCGTGTTCTCGCGTTCCAATCGTGCATGATGGTCCCATTTGTTAATCAATTTTCTTCAAAAATTTTTAGAATTGGTGTGATCAATGGACATAATTGCATGAATCGTGGAGAAGATTTTTATATGTAAAAAGTTATATTGGTGTTTCTTACATTGTTTTCTAGGGTATTTTCTGCTCGGTTTTTATATGTTTTTTTAACTATGGGGATTTCATCACATGCCCGAGACAAGGGGTCTGTGCCTCTCGAAAGAGCAGACCGTTGCCAGTGTAAGAGATTATTATTGGTACTTTATGCAAATGCTGGTATATCTATGTCTACATATGCATATTAATATTCTCTATCACCAGATACATAATAAGAGACCTAGAACAACGTTGGAGCATACTGGAGTTGTAAGAATATGAACAGAACCACATAAGCTTATCAACAATATTTCGAAGTTACACCGATCCTAGCCTTATATGGGCTGCCAAGGCAATTTTTTCTTCGCCAGGTAGCAGCTGCATGTTTTTGCTGAGGCCGTAATTCTTCCATGGCGCAGATTACTGACAGGAGCCATACTTACCCATTAGCCGTAATTCAAGCTAAATTGTAATGTTTTTAGTGTATTCCTCAATCATTCGTTTGATGTAATGGTGGTTAGGTTGTTCTCACTAACCATTTAGATGAAACATAGAATTACCAATGCATAAGAAGGACGCGACGCTAGGAAAAGCGCAGCTGCACCAATAGAGAGAGTGAAGCTGTTGTTGCAGAATCAGGGAAGTTGATAAAGAGAGGTCAGCTTCAAAGACCTTACATGAGTATCGAAAGTTGATAAAGAATGGACCTTCATCAGTCTCTAGCTTTGTCGAGTAAATCCTAAACGTTCCTACTTGCCTAGAGATTTTCGATTGGAGTAATAAGCTAAATGTAATTTTATCTGGCAGTTCAGATTCAGTTATAAGCGTCTGCTTAAGCGTCAGAAGCCACCAAATCCCTCACCCAGACAAAGTAATCTTCGATCTTAGCTTCAGCGTTCCCATGATTTGTACATTTGACTTACTCATCAATATTTTACCCTAATTCGCAGGTTGAAAAGGGTGAAGAAGATGCCTACTTTGTTAGCAGCCACGGAGGTGAAGTTATAGCAATTGTTGATGGGGTTTCAGGGTATTTTTTTGAAATTAATCCATTCTTTCAATTTTTCTGCCCTTTTCAGTGTTCTGGGATACTTATTATCGCCAAGGGCGCCATCCATTTGTCACTGAACTGCAATGGGTAAATTAACTGTACTTTAAAATATAACACAGTTTGTCACACGCCTTTCACTACACAGCATACTAATCTTTCTGTAAACAGATGGCTACCACTCGACGTGGCGAGGATGTGGGGATGCAATTGGCTCGAGCCTTTATTAGCGCCTAACTTCGAACTTCCAAATACAGCCTTTCAGCCATCTAATTACCTTTCACTGCCCCTCTTGCGCGTCTCAACATAGCAAGGTAAGAACGACGACAACAAGAATAACAAACTCTTAGTTCGTTTTCCATTTTGTAGAGTATTATATACGTTCTGATTATTACATCTAACTATCCTTTTTGCACGTCTTCCCCCGCGAGTGCCTAATACACAACAGTGTAGATCAACGTTTTACAGGTGCAAAACCTAAATAAGCAGAATGAGGGTGAGTTGATTAAAAGAGGTCAGCTTCAAAGACCTTACATGAGTATCAGCACTTGCTTTCAAAGGGTCTTTAGAGAAGAGGGCGTTATCTCCTTTTGGAAGGGTAATCAAGCCAATGTCATCAGATATTTTTCGACACAGGTACAATCATGACCACAGCCACTCTTACATTGAAGAGTTTGCGAAGGTGATACTTAACAAGAGAATGGAGAAACATTTGACTTCTTAATTTTCCGATTGCTTGGGCTGAGATTGGTAATGAATTGAATTGCTTGAGAGTTGAGAGGTCTTGGGATCTCAGAGTTGATTTCTTATCTCATGTGTGTGTGTTTGGGGGGGGGGGGGGGGGGGGGGGGGGGGGTATTACGATGATTCGATTTGCTTGGATTTGCCTAGGGAGTTGTTGAGTTATTAGGTCGTGCGATTCTGCTTATTTAGGTTTTCACTGGTAAAATGTTGATCTTAACTGTTGTATTAGGTACTCGCCGGGGAAGCAAAAGCTAGATATCCACAAGCAACCTTCAAAATAGTTGAGTTGGTAAGTTTGTGTTTAACGGACAGTGCTATCTTTTTCTTTTTTTGTTAAACTTTTGTCGTAGTTGGAGATTGATTAAATGAACTGAGTGCCCTAAGTATGATCATTTTGTGATTCATTTTTATGAATTATAATAATAGGTATGATTGCGATGCAGATGATTACGCTGTGGATGACGACCGACGATTATGAGAAGAAGTTGAAGAAGTCATTCGCTCTATTCTTTCTTGCCACGTAGGTCTATTTCTTTGCTAATGGTTCACTTTCCCATAATTGCATAGCTCATTTTCGATGTTACGATATCATTTACTAGAATCTATTCTAAAATAGTCTCATGTTATATATCGAGTTGTTTGAGGGTTGCAGATATGGAGACGGTGAGCCAACTTAATGTTGGGCGGTCCTATAAGTGGTTTACTGATGTGAAAATATATTATTAGCAAGTGTATTTTTTTGGTCTTTGACCGAGTCAATTGGCAGTAGTTTCCCTTTGGAGGAAATTCAAGCTAATGGTAATGTTTTTAGTGTATTCTTCAATCATCTTCATTTGATGTAATGGTGGTTGGGTCATTCTCACTAACCTTCTAGATGAAACATAGAATGTAAGAAAGATGGGCTAACAAGCTCATCTTTCTTGATTGAGAGCAGCATTTGTCATCTATATATCTGACTGCTTTTGTTAAAACTAAATATTTATTTTAATCGATGCAGAAAATTCTCTTGAAGAGCTCCCATCTTCAGTTTGCAATTGGTTATTCTGAAATCGCTGTGCTTGGACAACAATAATGTGAAGCAGGTTCCGGCTTAATACCGTAGAAATTCGATAGTTGTTATTTGATACCTCCAAACCTATTGAAAGACTTGCAAGTGTTTGCAGTATATATCCCTCCATGGAAACCTAATTTCTCTGGATAACTTTCAACAGGTTTGAGTCGTCTCTCTCTGTAACCTTTCGCCGTTATCTTTTTTCTTATAAGGCAGGCAAATAACTTCGAAACTGATGTCGATGAGGAGATGACAAATGGGAGGCAGAGGTAAATTATCATTCACCCTTCATTTTATTTAACTTATGAAGTTGAGGGCTTTCCTGGTGCGATGCACAAAGCCCGTTGATTTCTGTATTGTTGAATGCATTGCAAGTTGGTATGATGTCACATTTCTGTGCACAAATCTGTAAACGTTAGTTTAATAGGATTTTACGAAGTCTTACAGTCGTACGAAGTTTGCAGTCTTACAAATTACTGCAGCCTTACAAAAATGCAGTCGTGCGAGCACGCATGCTTGCAGTTGTTCGCAGTCTTCCACTGAAACGATCTTACGAAGCTTTGCAACAAGATCGAGACGGACTTCTCTGTTTCGGTAGAATTTTGGTACTGTGTTATTGAATTTGTTCTGCATACAATAGACGACACTGATCTCTTATTTGATTAATGATAATATATAGTTTTTCAAAAATAGATTATCTGATATGTATTTTTGCAACATATAATCACAAAGATATTCGTGCTCACCATTTATGCTAAGCCGCGAGTAAACTTTTAAAAGTAATTTGAATATAATATAAATCATGCACCCGAGGAAAAAAAAAAGAGGAAATAGATCAACATCGCCTACACGAATCAATGATATGAGCATCAAAGAAGACCACGTAATAGATAACAGGTTCACTAAAAAAATTATGAACTGTTAAATTTCTAACATCAACTGAAGTACGCAAGGCAATCTTCAGATGCATATGTGAGGAATATATATTAGTTAAAAGGATTGTGTAATGCCATGTATAATTACGTAGTTTTAAGGGAACCTTCGCCGTCTTCATTTTTGTTATTTGAGGTTGAGAAAAAAGTTTTAAAAACATATACTTTAAAAGAAGAATGAAAAAAACCCGTAGGAAGCTGCACGACTGTAACATAGCTTGAAACCTGCAACAATAGACAATTAGATTATATTATATTATATTATGTTATGTTATGTTATGTTATGTTATGTTATGTTATGTTATGTTATGTTATGTTATGTTATGTTATGTTATGTTATGTTATGTTATGTTATGTTATGTTATGTTATGTTATATTATATTATATTATATTATATTATATTGTATTGTGTTATATTAAATTATACTACATTATATTATATAATATTATATTATATTATATTGTATTGTATTGTATTATATTGTATTGTATTGTACTATATTGTATCGTATTGTATTGTATTGTATATTTTATTAGATTATATTATGTTATATTATATAATATTATTGTTGTATTGTATTATATATATTATATTGTATTGTGTTATATTAAATTATACGATATTATATTATATAGTATTATATTATATTATATTATATTATATTGTATTGTATTATACTATATTGTTATTTGTATTGTATTGTATTATAGGTTCAGTTATGAATTCAAAGTAAACTTCTTTGTTATCGAAATTACCTTTAAATCCATATTCATTTATATTTTGGATAGGAAATATTTTCCTAAGGAACGGAGTACCAAGAATTACTTGGTTTGTAATATTCTTGACCAGCAAGAATGAAGTAGGAATGCAGACCTTATTTTTACAAATAAAGGCCTTAGGAATTTTGTAATTAATTTGAAGTTTTTCTCCGCTTGCAGAGCTAAGAGAATGAGCTGTTTTATGAAAATATTGGGTAGGAATTATTCCTTCCAGAATACAATTTAAATCTGCTCCACTATCAATTAGTGCAATCAGATTCTTTTGGAAATTTTCGTCTATAAGTAAAGATATTTTTACAAGCCATTTTTGAGAAGTAATAACTTCTAATGTTGAAAGAAAATTATCTTCTTGAATATTTTCAGAAATACTAGCAAAATCTTTATTAACTTCAAATTCGTTAACAATTTCTTTCCCTTTTTCTAATTTAGAAAATCTTCTTTCTAAATCTATATGACTTAATTTTAAATTTTTAATTTCATCTTTTAAATTTGAAATTTCAATTGTTAAATCTTTAATATTAACATTTGATTCTTTTTTGTTTAATTGATTTTTATTACGAAGTAATCTCATTACTTCGGCCATACTATAAGGTTCAGATTTAATTATTTTAGGAATAACTTCTTTTGAAGTTTCTTCTTCTTTTTGAATCAATCTTTTGATTATATGATTTTTTAAATCTGGATCTTCTGTTTCTTTTAACATTTCAAGAAGATTATTATCAAGAACATTTAATTCTAATTCTTGAAATTGAGATATAATTTGATATAAATTATCTTCTGGTTCAGATTCTGAATTTTTTATATTTTTAGAACAAGATTGTCCTATTTGACAGTTTTGACATTCTTCAGATTCTTCTGAGAAACTTCTTCAATGAAATTATTTTCATTTTCTGAAGAAAATTCTGATTCACTTTCTGATTTATCAGATTCTAATAAAATTTTTTATTATGATTCTTTTAATTCATTATCAATTTCTAAATTATTAATTTTCCTTTTGGTCCAGCAAGCTTTTGCTTTATGACCAATTTTTCCGCATTTTCTGCAGATAATTGAAGGAAAATTTTTTCTATAGTGATAGTCTTTTTTGTATTTTGAGAGGTTTTGTTCTCTCCTTTTTGATTTTCGATATTTTCTCCTTTCATATTGTTTAGGGGAAATTTTTTAGGTTTATATTCTTTACGAGGTTTACTAGTAGAAGGATTTTCTAAACCAAATTGACTACAGAATTCTCCTAATTGTTTTTTCTCATCTAGAGAATGTCTCTTAAGTTGTTTATTTAGCTTTATTTCATTGCATAAAGCTAAACCTTCCTGTATACAGGTTCCTATTAATCTACCGTAAGTATATGAATTATAATCAATACTGGATTCTCCATTTCTAAGAGTTTTCTTAACTCTTTCAGCAAATAAGAAAGGAAGACCATCAATAAATTTGGATTTCCAATGAGTGCTATTTGACTCAGGAAGTTCCATGACTCTGCTAAGGAAAGTATCCTTATACCATCTAATGATGTAAGGGTTTTACACCTAAGGTTTTGAAGCAAAGTCCTAACATTTTCGGAATTATCAGACCATCGGCCTGTAAAATGTTCAACGATGTTTATACATAAAGTATAAACAGCATTTTCAATAATTGTATTGTTTTCTTCTTTTACAGTAAGGAAAATACTTTCACGATCTGGCTGAGATAAATAATTATCCCACCAACCTTTTAACTGACCAGTAAAGCCAGCGACAAGCATTTGAGCTATAGCTTTGTCTGTATTACCTTGAGTTTTACAGACTGTACTATACATCATCATTCTATGAACCATACCGAAAGTTTGTAGCCATCTAAATTCCATTCATAAATACAATGACCATTATATGAATTATTAATAGTAAGAACATGTTCTTCAATTAGAACATCTTGAGGAGTTGGTCTTGGGTAATAATATTTAGTTTGAATTGGTTTACTAGCAAATTTTGAAGAATTTCTTATTTTATTTATCTCTTCATTAAAAGTATTATAAAAATTATCAGAATTTTCAAGCTGATTCTCAAAGTCTTCACTTAAAGTATTAAGCTTTAGATTTTTAAGCTTATTTTCAACCAAATCTTCAATTTGAGTAATCGACTTTAATTTGAAATCAACAATCTCAGGAGGAGGTTGAATACTGGTAGAAGCTATATTAGCTATTTTAATTTCACTTATATTCTTATCTTTATTCATTAAAAGATAATTTTTTATGTCTTTAATAGAAAAAGATATTTCTTCTATATTTTTTTTAATAAAGAAATTTGTTCTCCTAAAACAATAACGTACATATTTGTATAATTTTGTTGTTTTAAAAGACCATTAATGTGATTTACAGTAACTGTAAGAGTTTCGTTTTCAAATAATTTTTGAAAAGCATTATAATAGCGAATTTCATTATCTTTTTCAATTTGAAAATTACTTTGAGGAGGAAATATTGACTTCATATTTTTCCCTGTTGAAAGTTTATAATTTCTTTCAAGAACTGAAATCATATTTTTAAAATAATTTGTCAAAAACCAAGGAATAAAAGGTAATTTTTCATTTCTTTTTGACAAATCATTATAAAATTTCTTCTGAATAATAATTTTATCCTCGTTATTAAAGCTTTCAAAAAACCACTTTCGAAAGAGTTCCCATTTGGGTAAATTAAATTCTTTTTGAATTTCTTTTCTTGCCGGAGAACCCGGACTAAAATCAATTTTGGGTTTTAAATCCATTAAACACAAAATTCCATTTCTGACTCGGTTATTTCCTCGTCTTTATTTTTAGAAATTCCACGAACTATATTATCAGAATTAATTCTTAATTCTTCTACCCTATTTTGTAGATAATCGTTAGAGATTGATTCTCTGACCTGAGAAGTCGAAGCTCTAGAAGGAGATCTTATCATATAATCACATGGAGATATATGATAATGAGAAGAGGCTGATCTAGTCATTCTTGATCTAGGAGTTCTAAAATCAATAGATTTACGACTTTGATCAAACTGTATTTGAACAGTTCCATCAGTAGATTGTATTATTTGAGTAGGATTATGTTGTATTTTGGGCTGAAGTGGCATGGCTCTTTCAATTGTCCAGTTTTCTGGAAATTGTATTTCTTCCCATTTTATAGATCTACGAGTTGTAATATTAGATCTACTAAAATTGGTTTCTATTAGAATAGTTTCATTAATAGGTTTATCAACAATTTTACATTGAGGATTAAGAGTATATAAAGGCTTATAATAAATTCTATAACAGATACATATTACTTCCGAACCCGGAGCGTAATTATATCCATGAGTTTTGACATTTAATGTCAGAGCATCCAATATATTGACATCAGTCAAAGATAGTTGGAGATTTGGATAAACATTAAAATAAACTGGACCATGTGCCAGACTTGATTGGATTATTCCCATAAGGGATTGTTTCCAATCGAGATTTCTACCGTCTCTTAGAGCTGCTATAAAGCTCTCTGGTAAACCTTCTAAGGTTAATGGCTTAAAAGCTACCTGAACTAATCCAATATGGATAAACTTATGATTCAATCTATATTTTTCTAAGTCTCTATTACTTAGAAGTCTAATAACCATCTCTTCGTTGTTGAGAGAGATAGTTTCTTCAGTAGTTTTTACTACCTGTTTTAAACCCAATTTTTCAAAAGTTCCTAATTCATAGATTATTTTATTATCTATCTTAGAAATTGTCCAACGATTTAATTTTTCTAAATCTTGAGGAACATCATATTCCTCTTCAATACTGTTTTTAACAGTATCTTTTCTTCGCATCAAATTCATGAGAATATGACGTTAAACTACACCTTAACTTCTTAATACCCCCACCATGGCTCTGATACCATTTTTAGGATCTTTGTACAAAAAGAGAAAGAAAATAAAACAAATGAAATGATTGATATATGATATGAACAACCTATCAAACCATGATAATGATACAAGGCTTTGTTTAACCAGTTTAGTCCAATCGGACCTGAGGTAGTCAAGCCAAATACCAAAATCAAAAGAAAAATGGTACGTGGCGTTGTTAAACCTATTAGTCCAGTATCAAACTGTAAACAGTCTGATCCCGTTCGGACCCAAGGTATTCCAGCCTATATACCATTAATCAAAAATTAAAAATTATTTTTATGATCTTTAGAATTAAATCATCAAATACAAGGAATTTTACATAATAAAATTTTTATTCAATTAATTCAATCGGTAACAGCCATATGCCCTCAAACGCCAATCTTCGGCAACACGGGCTTTGCCAAGAGCCGACTCAGAATTAATTAAAATCAAATTTTATTATAACCTTTATCCAAAAATTTAATTCTTTCAATCGATTTTAAAAGATTTTTTTCTATATCATATTAATATATATAATATATGATATAAAACCATGATTTAAGGTATTAAGGCATCTTGGTGTAGTCTAACGAATAATTTAGCCTTCCACTGAGGCTAAATGATACAAAAGATAAATATTTAAAAACAAAATTAAAAACTTACTTAACAGAGGAGAGTCGTACAACAAACTTCAATCTTTTATTTCTTAGAATATTTTACAGTAGAGGGGAATTACAAGAGAGAAGGGAGAGATAGTACAAGAGAGCGTAAAGTGAAGCACACCTCGAAGCATATGAGCTTCATTACATTAAATAGAAAGAAAAAGTGAGGTACAATAATTAAAGTAAAGAAAAATTTTTCTTCATTGTCATTGTAATCCACTTGTCGAGGAATCTTGCCAGCTATTTGGCCAAGAAAGTCTTTGTTCTTATCCTTAGCTTTATAAAAGCTTAGGATAACTAATTTTTCATCGTGGACGTCACGATCAACTTTGTTTAAAAGAAGCTTTGATTTTGAGTGCTTCTTTAGCTTTATTTTCCTTGATTTCTTCACGGGTTTTGACGATTTCTGCCACCTTTTCTTTAATAATGGCAATTTCCTGTCCCATGAGGTCGACACATTATCTCCAATTTCTTCAATAATAATATTATCCGGATCTTCCGGATCTTGTCCTTCACCAGCAAGGCAAAAGTCCTCATCATCTTCATTTTTCGATGATGTTCCCATGGAGATATCTCCAATGTCCATTCCAAAATTTTTTGCAATATCTTTCTTCATCTCTTCGAAGTATACATCGATGATTTCATTGGGTTTCATCTTACCCTTTTGCAAATTAATCCTTTGAGAAATCATCTCAAAAGGACTAGGAGATTCTCTTTGTTCACGATTATTAATTGCATTTTTATAAAGAGAAATTTTCTCTTCTATTTTGTCAATCGTCTGCTGGCTTTCATATTCACCAGTGGCTGTTTTTCTTATCATTTTTTTCCAAAACTTTATATAAAAATTTCTTTTTAAACATGGAATTTTTTGTTGGGTATAACCCACTTCTGGAGTCCATCTCCAAATCCAAGGAATACTAAATTCGATATAAAAATGTAAAGAAGCCATTGCTTCAATACATTCAATGTCACATGTTCCCGTAGACTTAAGAATATTTTCATAAGTATCACGGTTTTTATAAAAAGTAGCAGCATATGATGCTCTGTCTAAATACCTTGACATTAAAGTCCAAGGTTCATCAGACCATTTTAAATCTTTAAATTCGAGTAATATAATTACCTCGGTATGAGAAATTTTCTCATAATCAACCTCATCTTCTTCTTCCGCAATTATTTTTGCGTAAGATGTTCCTTCAGCAGATTTTGCTTTCTGCTTCTTATATTCGAGAAATTCTCTGAATTCGTCACTGCTCAAGGTATTACTTGAAGATGCTGATAGATTTTCTTTTACCAGCTTTTTATTGCCCATTTGAGCAATAACATTTTTACCACCTCTTCCTCCTCTATTAGAGGGGAAATTTCTCCCATATTGGGACATATCTGCAAAATTCATGAAAGATATTCACGAGTAAGATAATCAGGAAGACTATTATCACTTCCTTTTTTATAAATAATTTCAAAATCAAATGGGGCTAAATGAGCCTGCCATCTCGCAAACATTTGTTTGGAGACATCATGTTTGAAATCTTTCTGGAACATGAATTTAGCAGCTTGACAATCAGTTTTTATTAAAAACTTTTGATTATATAAATCATCCTGAAATTTAAGAACACACTTACCTATAGCAAGTACTTCTCTAGCTATAGTAGCATAATTTTTCTGAGCAGTATTCCATTTTCCCGAATGGAATCTAACTAAATATTCTTTCTTATCTTCTGGAGAAACTTGTTTTAAGATTCCTCCAAAACCTAAGTCTGATGCATCAGTTTCAATAATTTTTTGCCAATTAGAATTAGCAAGCATTAAACATGGTAAATGCGTAACTTTATTTTTAATTTTTTTAACAACTTCAGTGTGACTATTTGTCCACTGACAAGGAATCTTTTTTAATCTATCATATAAGATAGATGTATCAATAGCAAGATTTTTGTAATAAGGAGAAATATAATTTAAACTTCCTAAAAATCTTTGAAGCTGAGTTTTATCTAAAATTTGATCTGGAAATTTTGATGCAAACTCAATACTTCTATTAATTGGATTAATATTTCCCTTTTCAATATTATGACCCAAAAATCTAATTTTAGTTTGAAATAAAATCATTTTTGGACTAGATATAACCAATCCATTTTGAATAACAATTTTCTTGAATATATCGAGATGTTTAAAATGTGTTTCAATATCTTTTGAAAATATCAAAATATCATCAATATAAACGATAATAAAATTACTATAAGGAATAAAAATATCGTTCATAATATTTTGAAATTCAGAAGGAGCGTTTTTCAATCCAAAAGGCATAACGTTCCATTCAAGTTGTCCAATTGGGACTGTAAAAGCAGTTTTATATCTATCTTTTTAAGCCACTTGTATTTGCCAAAATCCTGATTTTAAATCAAATTTTGAAAAGATTATCGCATCAAATAATCGATCTAAAAGATCCTTTTTATTAGGGATAGGATACCTTATCCATTTTAAAACTTTATTAAGGGGTTTATAGTTAATAACTAACCTAGGGGCTCCCCTTTCCTTTTCTGCCGCATTATTGACATAAAAGGCTGTGCATGACCAAGGTGATTTGGAAGGTTTTATTAAACCTTTCTGTAAAAGAGAAGTTATTTCTTTTTTACATAATTCTAATAATTCAGAATTCATCTGATAAGGACGAGCTTTAGTGGGAATATTTTTCTCACTAAAATCATCTTCATAAGGTAAAGAAACTATATGCTTTTTTCTATTCCAAAAAGCATTAGGAAGATCGTTACATATTTGTAACGTAAATTCATTATGTAATAGTTTAATTTTTTCTTGTAACTTAGGATTTTGAAGTTTATCTTCAATTGTAAGTATATTAATTTCTTGCTTTAGGTAATTTACCTGTTTTTCTTTTGCTTATTATATTATATTATATTATATTGTATTATATTATATTGTCAAAAGATAATAAAAAATATCAATACAGAAATAAATTTCCTCCAATTGTTTGTCGCAAATGCGGAAAAATTGGTCATAAAGCAACAACTTGTTGGACCAAGAAGAAGATTAATAATTTAAACATTGATAATGATTTAAAAGAAACATTATCTAAAATCCTTCTAGAATCTGACAGCGAAACAGATTCTTCTTCAAACGAGGAAAACAATATTATTGAAGAAGATATATCATCTTCAGAATCCGAAGAATGTCAAAACTGTCAAATAGGTCAGTCTTGTTCTAAAAATAAAAGTTCAGAATCTGAATCAGAAGATAATTTATATCAAATGCTATCTCAATTTCAAGAATTAAATGTCCTTGATAATAATCTTCTCGAAATATTAAAAGAAAAAGAAGATCCAGATTTAAAAAAACTAATCATTAAAAAAATAATCCAAAAGGAAGAAGAAACTTCAAAAGAAGTTATTCCTAAATTATTAAATCTGAACCTTAGAGTATGGCCGAAGTAATGAGATTACTTCGTAATAAGAATCAATTAAACAAAAATGAATCAATTGTTAATATTAAAGATTTAACAATAGAAATTTCAAACTTAAAAGATGAAATTAAAATTTTAAAATTATGTCATATAGACTTCGAAAGAAGATTTTCTAAATTAGAAAAAGGAAAATAAATTGTTACCGAATTTAAAGTTAATGAAGACCTTGCTAGTACTTCTAAGAATTTTCATGAAGAAAATTTTCTATCAACTTTAGAAGTTATTACTTCTCAAAAATGGTTAGTGAAAATCTCACTACTCATTGACCGAAACTTTCAAATCGCTTTAATAGATAGTGGTGCAGATTTAAATTGTATTCAGGAAGGAATAATTCTATTCAATATTTTCAAAAAACAACTCATTCTCTTAGCTCTGCAAGCGGAGAAAAACTTCAAATTAATTATTAAAATCCCTAAGGCCTTCATTTGTAAAAATAAGGTCTGTATTCCGTCTTGCTGGTCAAGAATATTACAAACCAAGTAATCCTTGGTACTCCGTTCCTTAGGAAAATATTTCCCATTCAAAATATAAATGAACTTGGATTTAAAGGTAACTTCGAAAATAAAGAAGTTTACTTTGAATTCATTACTGAACCTTTTTCAAGAATTCTTAATGAAATTATGGATTCTATTCTTATAAAAGCAAAAGAAAAACAGGTAAATTACCTTAAGCAGGAAATTAATATACTTACAATTGAGCCGTTGGATCGATCAAATCCAAAATCCTAAGTTACAAGAAAAAAATTAAGTTACTATATAATGAATTTTACGTTGCAAATATGTAACGATCTTCCAAATGCTTTTTGGAATAGAAAAAAAACATATAGTTTCTTTACCTTATGACGATGATTTTAGTGAAAAAAATATTCCCACGAAAGCTCGTCCTTGTCAGATGAATTCTGAATTATTAGAATTATGTAAAAAAGAAATAACTTCTCTTTACAGAAAGGTTTAATAAAACCTTCGAAATCACCTTGGTCATGCACAGCCTTTTATGTAAATAATGCGGCAGAAAAGGAAAGGGGAGCACATAGGTTAGTTAGTAATTATAAACCCCTTAATAAAGTTTTGAAATGGATTAGGTATCCTATTACTAATAAAAAAGATATTTTAGATCGTCTATTTGATGCTATTATATTTTCAAAATTTGATTTAAAATCAGGTTTTTGGCAAATTCAAATTGCTGAACAAGATAGATATAAAACTGCCTTTACAGTCCCAATTGGACAATTTGAATGGAACGTTATGCCTTTTGGTTTGAAAAATGCTCCTTCTGAATTTCAAAATATTATGAACGATATTTTTATTCCTTATAGTAATTTTATTATCGTTTAAATGGATGATATTTCGATATTTTCAAAAGATATCGAAACACATTTTAAACATCTTGATATATTTAAGAAAATTTTTATTCAAAATGGATTAGTTATATCAAGTCCAAAAATGGTTTTATTCCAAACCAAAATAAGATTTTTAGGTCATAATATTGAAAAGGGAAAAATTAATCCGATTAATAGAAGTATTGAGTTTGCATCCAAATTTCCAGATCAAATTTTAGATAAAACTCAACTTCAAACATTTTTAGGGAGTCTCAATTATATTTCTCCTTATTACAAAAATCTTGCTATAGATACATCTATTTTATATGATAGATTAAAAAAGATTCCTTGTCAGTGGACAGATAGTCACACTGAAGTAATTAAAAAAATTAGAAATAAGGTTATGCATTTACCTTGTTTAATGCTTGCTAATTCTAATTGGCAAAAAATTATTGAAACTGATGCTTTTGACTTAGGCTTCGGAGGAATTTTAAAACAAATCTCTCCAGAAGATAAGAAAGAATATTTAGTTAGATTCCATTCGGGGAAATGGAATAATGCTCAGAAAAATTATGCTACTATAGCTAGAGAAGTACTTGTTATAGTCAAATGTGTTCTTAAATTTCAGGATGATTTATATAATCAAAAGTTTTTAATAAAAACTGATTGCCAAGCTGCATAATTTATGTTTCAAAAGGATTTTAAACATGATGTTTCCAAGCAAATGTTTGCGAGATGAAAAGCTCATTTAGCTCCATTTGATTTTGAAATAATTTAGAAAAAAGGAAGTGATAATAGCTTTCCCGATTTTCTTACTAGAGAATTTATTCAATGAATTCTTTTGCAGGAATGTCCCAATATGGGAAGAACTATCCCTCTAATAGAGGTGGTAGAAGTGGCAAGCCTATTGCTCAACATGGCAATAGAAAATTATTCAAAGAGAATCTCTCTTCGTCTTCGAGCAACATGAGTGCTCAAAACTACCGAAGAAACTATCTCGCTCAATAATGAAGAGATGGTTATTAGACTTCTAAGTAATAGAGACTTAGAAAAATACAGAATAAATCATAAGTTTATTCATATTGGGTTAGTTCGGGTAGCCTTTAAGCCATTAACTTTAGAAGGTTCACCAGAAAGCTTTATAGCAGCTCTTAGAGATGGTAGAAATCTTGATTGGAAACAATCTCTTATGGGAATAATTCAATCAAGTCTGGCGCATGGACCAGTTTATTTTAATGTTTATCCAAATCTCCAATTATCTTTGACTGATGTCAATATATTGGATGCTCTGACATTAAATGTCAAAACTCATGGATACAATTACGCTCCGGGATCGGAAGTAATATCTATCTGTTATAGAATTTATTATAAGCCTTTATATATACGCTTAATCCACAGTGTAAAATCGTTGATAAACCAATCAACGAAACTGTTCTAATAGAAACCAATTTTAGTAGATCGAATATTACAACTCGCAGATCTATAAAATGGGAAGAAATACAATTTCCAGAAAATTGGACAATTGAAAGAGCTATGCCTCTTCAGCCCAAAATACAAAATAATCCCACTCAAATAATACAATCTACTGATGGAACTGTTCAAATACAGTTTGATCAAAGTCGTAGATCTATTGATTTTAGAACTCCTAGATCTAGAATGACTAGATCAGCCTCTTCTCATTATCATATATCTCCATGTGATTATATGATAAAATCTCCCTCTAGAGCTTCGACTTCTCAAGTTAGAGAATCAACCTCTAACGATTATCTACAAAATAGAGTAGAAGAATTAAGAACTAATAATGATAATATAGTTCATGGAATTTCTAAAAATAAAGACGAGGAAATAACCGAGTCAGAAATGGATTTTTGTGTTTGATGGATTTAAAACCTAAATTTGATTTTAGTCCAGGTTCTCCGGCAAGAAAAGAAATCCAAAAGGAATTTAATTTACACAAATGGAAACTTTTTCGAAAATGGTTTTTTGAAAGTTTTAATAACGAAGATAAAATTATTATCCAAAACAAATTTTATACTGATTTGTCAAAAAGAAATGAAAAATTACCTTTTATTCCTTGGTTTTTGACAAATTATTTTAAAAATATGATTTCAGTTCTTGAAAGAACTTATAAGCTTTCAACGGGGAAAAATATGAAGCCAATTTATCCTCCTCAAAGCAGTTTTCAAATTGAAAAAGATAATGAAATTAATGCTTTTCAAAAATTATTTGAAAACGAAACCCTTACAGTTACTATAAATCATATAAATGGTCTTTTAAAACAACAAAATTATACAAATATGTATGTTATTGTTTTAGGAGAACAAATTTCTTTATTAAAAAAAATATAGAAGAAATATCTTTTTCTATTAAAGATATAAAAAATTATCTTTTAATAAATAAAGATAAAAATATAAGTGAAATTAAAATAGCTAATATAGCTTCTACCAGTATTCAACCTCCTCCTGAGATTGTTGATTTTAAATTGAAATCGATTACTCAGATTGAAGATTTGATTGAAAATAAGCTTAAAAATTTTAAGCTTAACACTTTAAGTGAAGATTTTGAAAATCAGCTTGAAAATTCTGATAATTTTCATAATACTTCCATTGAAGAAATCAATAAATTAAGAAATTCTTCATAATTTGCTAGTAAACCAATTCAAACCAGATATTATTATCCAAGACCAACTCCTCAAGATGTTCTAATTGAAGAACATGATCTTACTATTAACAATTCATATAATGGTCATTTTATTTACGAATGGAATTTAGATGGCTATACGGAAAGACAAACTTTCGGTATGGTTCATAGGATGATGATGTATAGTACACTCTGTAAAACTCAAGGTAATACAGACAAAACCATAGCGCAAATGCTTGTCGCTGGCTTTACTGGTCAGTTGAAAGGTTGGTGGGATAATTATTTATCTCAGCATGACCGTGAAAGTATTTTCCTTACTGTAAAGGAGGAAAATAATACAATTATTGAAAATGTTGTTTATACTTTATGTATAAACATTGTTGAACATTTTACAGGCCGATGGTCTGATAATTCCGAAAATGTTAGAACTCTGCTTCAAAACCGTAGGTGTAAAACCCTTACATCATTTAGATGGTATAAGGATACTTTCCTTAGCAGAGTTATGGAACTTCCTGAGTCAAATAGTACTCATTGAAAATCCAAATTCATTGATGGTCTTCCTTTCCTATTTGCCGAAAGAGTTAAGAAAACTCTTAGAAATGGAGAATCCAGTATTGATTATAATTCATATACTTACGGTAGATTAATAGGAACTTGTATACAAGAAGGTTTAGCTTTATGCAATGAAATAAAGCTTAACAAACAACTTAAGAGACATTCTCTTGATGAAAAAAAAAACAATTAGGAGAATTCTGTAGTCAATTTGGTTTAGAAAACCCTTCTACGAGCAAACCTCGTAAAGAGTATAAACCTAAAAAATACTCTCCTAAGCAATATGAAAAAAGAAAATATCGAAAGTCTAAACGAAGAGAACAAAAATTCTCAAAAGATCATAAAAATTATCAATACAGAAATAAATTTCTTCCAATTGTTTGTCGCAAATGCGGAAAAATTGGTCATAAAGCAACAACTTGTTGGACCAAGAAGAAGATTAATAATTTAAACATTGATAATGATTTAAAAGAAACATTATCTAAAATCCTTCTAGAATCTGACAGCGAAACAGATTCTTCTTCAAACGAGGAAAACAATATTATTGAAGAAGATATATCATCTTCGGAATCCGAAGAATGTCAAAACTGTAAATAGGTCAGTCTTGCTCTAAAAATAAAAGTTCAGAATCCGAATCAGAAGATAATTTATATCAAATGATATCTCAATTTCAAGAATTAAATGTCCTTGATAATAATCTTCTCGAAATATTAAAAGAAACAGAAGATCCAGATTAAAAAAAAACTAATCATTAAAAAAATAATCCAAAAGGAAGAAGAAACTTCAAAAGAAGTTATTCCTAAATTATTAAATCTGAACCTTAGAGTATGGCCGAAGTAATGAGATTACTTCGTAATAAGAATCAATTAAACAAAAATGAATCAATTGTTAATATTAAAGATTTAACAATAGAAATTTCAAACTTAAAAGATGAAATTAAAATTTTAAAATTAAGTCATATAGACCTAGAAAGAATATTTTCTAAATTAGAAAAAGGAAAAGAAATTGTTACCGAATTTAAAGTTAATGAAGACCTTGCAAGTACTTCTAAGAATTTTCATGAAGAAAATTTTCTATCAACTTTAGAAGTTATTACTTCTCAAAAGTGGTTAGTGAAAATCTCACTACTCATTGACGGAAACTTTCAAATCGCTTTAATAGATAGTGGTGCAGATTTAAATTGTATTCAGGAAGGAATAATTCCTACTCAATATTTTCATAAAACAACTCATTCTCTTAGCTCTGCAAGCGGAGAAAAACTTCAAATTAATTATAAAATCCCTAAGGCCTTCATTTGTAAAAATAAAGTCTTTATTCCTACTTCATTCTTGCTGGTCAAGAATATTACAAACCAAGTAATCCTTGGTACTCCGTTCCTTAGGAAAATATTTCCCATTCAAAATATAAATGAACTTGGATTTAAAGGTAACTTCGAAAATAAAGAAGTTTACTTTGAATTTATTACTGAACCTTTTTCAAGAATTCTTAATGAAATTAAGGATTCTATTCTTATTAAAGCAAAAGAAAAACAGGTAAATTACCTTAAGCAGGAAATTAATATACTTACAATTGAGGATAAAATCCATAATCCTAAGTTACAAGAAAAAATTAAGTTACTATATAATGAATTTACGTTGCAAATATGTAACGATCTTCCAAATGCTTTTTGGAATAGAAAAAAACATATAGTTTCTTTACCTTATGAAGATGATTTTAGTGAAAAAAATATTCCCACTAAAGCTCGTCCTTGTCAGATGAATTCTGAATTATTAGAATTATGTAAAAAAGAAATAACTTCTCTTTTACAGAAAGGTTTAATAAAACCTTCGAAATCACCTTGGTTATGCACAGCCTTTTATGTCAATAATGCGGCAGAAAAGGAAATGGGAGCACCTAGGTTAGTTATTAATTATAAACCCCTTAATAAACTTTTGAAATGGATTAGGTATCATATTCCTAATAAAAAGGATCTTTTAGATCGTCTATTTGATGCTATTATATTTTCAAAATTTGAATTAAAATCAGGTTTTTGGCAAATTCAAATTGCTGAACAAGATAGATATAAAACTGTCTTTACAGTCCCAATTGGACAATTTGAATGGAACGTTATGCCTTTTGGTTTGAAAAATGCTCCTTCTGAATTTCAAAATATTATGAACGATATTTTTATTCCTTATAGTAATTTTATTATCGTTTAATTGATGATATTTTGATATTTTCAAAAGATATCGAAACACATTTTAAACATCTTGATATATTTAAGAAAATTGTTATTCAAAATGGATTAGTTATATCAAGTCCAAAAATGGTTCTATAACTAAAATAAGATTTTTAGGTCATAATATTGAAAAAGGGAAAGTTAATCCGATTAATAGAAGTATTGAGTTTGCATCAAAATTTCCAGATCAAATTTTAGATAAAATTCAACTTCAAAGATTTTTAGGGAGTCTCAATTATATTTCTCCTTATTATAAAAATCTTGCTATAGATACATCTATTTTATATGATAGATGAAAAAAGATTCATTGTCAGTGGACAGATAGTCACACTGAAGTAATTAAAAAAATTAAAAATAAGGTTACGCATTTACCTTGTTTAATGCTTGCTAATTCTAATTGGCAAAAAATTATTGAAACTGATGCTTCTGACTTAGGCTTCGGAGGAATTTTAAAACAAATCTCTCCAGAAGATAAGAAAGAATATTTAGTTAGATTCCATTCGAGGAAATGAAATAATGCTCAGAAAAATTATGCTAATATAGCTAGAGAAGTACTTGCTATAGTCAAATGTGTTCTTAAATTTCAGGATGATTTATATAATCAAAAGTTTTTAATAAAAACTTATTGGCAAGCTGCAAAATTTATGTTTCAAAAGGATTTTAAACATGATGTTTCCAAGCAAATGTTTGCGAGATGGCAAGCTCATTTAGCTCCATTTGATTTTGAAATAATTTATAAAAAAAGGAAGTGATAATAGCCTTCCCGATTTTCTTACTAGAGAATTTATTCAATGAATTCTTTTGCAGGGATGTCCCAATATGGGAAGAACTATCCCTCTAATAGAGGTGGTAGAAGTGGCAAGCCTATTGCTCAACATGGCAATAGAAAATTATTCAAAGAGAATCTCTCTTCGTCTTCGAGCAACATGAGTGCTCAAGATCAGCAGATGTACAAAGAATTCCTTAAATATAAGGAACAAACGGTTCAAGAAGGTACGACCTCTTATGCTAAAATTGTAGCAGATGATGAAATTGAAGATCTAGAATTTATTTATGAGCAAAATTCTCATAAAGAAGTTATACTTCTCTTAAGTGAAAATGATTTAAAATGGAAAGATCAGCCATGGACCTTAATGGAAAGGTATCTTGATACAGCATCATATGCTGGAGGATATTATAAAAACAGAATGAACTACGAAAATATTCTTAAGTTCACATAATCTTGTCAATTTGATCACTTTGTCACTGGAAATCAGAAGGTTTATAACTTCAGTAAGATTATTATTAAAAGAATTATGTCTCCTGAATCATGGGCTATTCACCCTATGAAGGATAAGGAATATTTCCATCCGGAATTAAAGGTTCCAGTTAAATTCAATTATTGGGATTATATCCAAGCATTTCATCGAGTTTTCTTATATGAAAACGTCAAAAGAAAACATTCTTGGTGGATCAAGATATGTGCTGATGTGTACAAGCAGGAAATTCCTAATTGGTTTTATAATTGGTGGCTATCCTATGGAGCCACAATTAATATTCTTAAAGAACCGTTCTCAGGATTATATACTGAATGGGTTAAAGTTTCGCCAGCTCTAATAGAAGCACAACATAATAATAAATGGATTGAAGGAATGGCTTCAATGCATTTTTATATTGAGTACAGTATTCCATGGATTTGGAAATGGGCTCCTGAAGTTGGTCATAACCAACAAAATATACCTTGTTTATGGAGAACTTTTTATACAAAGTTCTGGAAGAAAATGACCCGAATTGACGGACAAGGAGAATACGAAGGGCAACAAACTATTGATAAAATCAAAGAAAAGATTGCTTATTATAAGGAACAAATTGAAAAGAAACAGCAAAGGGAATCTCCTAGTCCATTCGAAGTCCTTTCTAGAAGATTAAATATTCAGAAAGGAAAAATGTCTAGAGAATTGATTGAATACATGGAAGAAATAAAGAAGGATATCGGAAAGAATTTTGGTATTGATATTTCCGATGTGTCTATGGGGACTTCATCAAAAGATGAAGACTTCTGTCAAGCAGGAGAAGCTCAAGATCCCTTTGAGGATGATGACTTATTATCATTTGAAGACGCTATCAATAATATTACTGAAGAATCCTTCAAAAGGATGAAAGGAAAGATAAGGAATGACGATGGAATGACAAGGCATCCACTAGGCGGCTAAAATTTAGCATGGCGACAACATAATTTACTTTTATAAAGTATTGGCCGACAAGAGGAATCAAGAACAAGAACAAGATGATGGTCAGCTGGAATCATAATTTCTTACTGTTCTTTTGTCTTTTTACTTTTTGTGTCTTTAAATATGGCCTTTCGCCATAAGTTGTTTACGCAGTTTTTCACTTTGCACTCTTGTACTCTTTCCCTCTCTGTAAAATACGTTGAAAAAAAAAAGTTCTGGTTTGCATCTACTTCTTCTCTTTCAAGTAAGTTTCTCTTTTATCTCTATATAATTTTGTTTGATCAAGCCTTAAAGGAAGGCTAAACCTTAACGTTAAACTACACCAAAATGCCTTAATACTTGAATCATGGTTTTATATCATATATGAATCAGTAATTTGTCCATTCAAATTGTCCAATTGGGACTGTAAAGGCAGTTTTATATCTATCTTGTTCAGCAATTTGAATTTGCCAAAAACTTGATTTTAAATCTGTAGACCTTTTTGGTCCAAATGACTATGAGAGTTTTGATTATTCCAAGTAATTATGTAAATTGGGGGGTACAAATTAGAAAACTCGATATGCATGTTAAGTGATGTTTAAGTATGTGAAAATATTCTATTAAGCGCTTGAATATGGTTTAAATGTTAAGAAAATCGAATTTGAGTGATCTTATGCTTAACTGGAATATTGATGTGATCACCTGGTTTTGAACGTTCTCGTTTGGATGGAATATCACTGTGTGCTATATATGGAAAATATATCCTGATAAGTGATCGAGTTATATTAGGAAAGAATATCGTAGAGATTACCCGGATATGAACGACTATATATGGAAGATATATTGAATTAAGTGATATATGAGCTGTACACGAGATTGGGTTATTTTAGGAAAGAATATCACTGTGATCACCCGGATATGAATGAATGTGCTATATATATGGAAAAGATATTCTGATTAAGTGCTTACATGTGATTGATCTATTTTAGGAAAGAATATCAATGATATATCCGTTGAGTGCAATATTAAGTAACTCTTAAATCAGTGAATCATGATCCTGCTTTCCTTGTGCAACTTAAGATTCATATTATGGAAAGTGATTAATTGATTGGGCTTATATGTGGTAAGATGCTGATTGAGTCTATTTATGGAATGTGCTGAAATCGGATGAGATCACCATACATGGAAAATATACTTTGCATTATACTCAGTAGATCAAATCCTTCTCTGTGCGTATTGGGTATCATATTTTGGGAAAGAAATCAGTTGATTGAGCTTACCGTTGATAATATGCTGAGTGGAATTATATATGAAATATGCTGACTAACGGATGAGATTACAGTGGAATGAAAGTAAATATGTGGTATTTATGGTATTGATCATGCATGACCGTTGAGCTTAATTGGTTTATTCTTGGCATGATTGTTTGAGTTAATGCACGTGATTATTGAGCTTTATCTTGCATATTATGTGCTTAACTTTCCTTGTGAAGTGTAGAAGCGAAAATTGGTTCTATATAGAGAAGAACACTTCCCGATTGAAGGGTAGACAACGAACACACAAGCTAGCGAATCCCTTAGAGTTCTTGAGCGAAATTTGCGATTCATTCGTAGTTTGTGTTGAGCTTTCATTTGCGAATCTGTACCCTTTAGGCGATCCTTAGAAACTCCAAATCCTAAAAACCTTGTCTTCAGACGTGTTGTGTCTGCGGGCACGTTGAGCGCACAAAGGAGCATGAGTGAAGTCTTACGCACGTGGAGGGACGAATTTTGTGGATTCGGTGGCCCTTCGGTAGCAAGCTGCATCCAGTCGGGGAATAGGTTTCCTGGGTAAACGACGTGGATCGAAACTTGGCGTGCATCAGCCTAGAGCGAGGTCTAGTGTCCATAGTGCTTCGGTTGTGTACGGGTCAATCATAGTGTAACCGGTAATACCTAGTGATTGATCGGAACTCTTGGGAGATCACATCCCAAGGACAGGATTAAACCCCAGTTGGGGATATAACCTGTATAAAAATCCCGTCTCACTTTACTTTCTGCTATTTACTTTTCTGTGAGACAAACCGGGGACGACAGCAAATAACTAGGTGATATCGTTGATACGAGTTCTGAAAGTAACCTGATTTTTATTAAATAGAATTAGGGAGATAACTTGGATACTCGTACTGCTTTCTAGGAAATAACACACTCTGCAGATATCTTCTTAAAGAAAAGTCTTTTTCAAAGAAGAACAAGCCAAAATTTTTATAGCCTAATTCACCCCCCCTCTTAGCATATTTTACACATCATTTGGTATCAGAGCCAGGTTACTCAACGAAAGGCCTAACACGCCTGAGTTAAGATCTAATGGCTTTTTCGAGTGTTGATGTATTTGCAGAGGGTCAATCCCACTCTAGGCCGCCTCTCTTTGATGGAACAAACTACGCCGTGTGGAAGAACCGTATGATCGAGTTTCTGATCGCTGTCGACTACGAGCTTTGGGAGACAATCATCAACGGACCGTACACAGCTGCGAAATCCGATGGAACTCCAAAGGATACTAAAGATTACACTGCTGATGACAAAAGGGGAATCACGCGAAACGCAAAGGCGAAAAACATGCTCGCATGCGCACTCACACGGGAAGAATACATTCGGGTGAGTTCCTGCTCATCAGCGAAGGCCATGTGGGACATGCTCCAAGTCACTCATGAAGGAACCCAACGAGTCGTGCAAGAAAGACTGGCTCTACTCACTCACCAGTATGAACATTTCTCAATGGAATCTGACGAAAATATAAGCCAGATGTACGCCAGATTCATGGGAATCATCAACCAAATGTTCTCTCTCGGCAAGAAAGTTCCCGACAGTGAACAAGTAAGAAAGATACTGAGATCACTGCCACGAGAATGGAATGTCAAGGTTACTGCCATCTACGAAGCAAAGGATCTAGAAGCACTTAGCATCTCCGAGCTGATTGGATCTCTTATATCCTATGAGATGATTCAAACATCAATGAATGAGAAGTCTCAGAATAAAAATCAGAAGTCCATTGCATTCAAATCCAACCAAGAAGAATCTGATTCTGACGACGAAGAAAAGGACCTGATGAACGATTTGGCCATGCTTACAAAAAGAATTGAAAGGTTCCAGTAGAAAAAGAAATTCAAAGGGAACTTCAACAAATTCCAGAACAAGAGCAAGGGAATATCCACGTCTGGGAAGAAAGTTCAGAAGTGTTTCAGATGCAACAAACCAGGCCACTATGCACATGAATGTCCCGCAACTAGCAATGAGAAACCAAGGAAGCAGAAGGCTATGGTGACGGAATCAAATGACTCTGAACTAGAACAAAGTGAGGACGAGGATCACGCTTACATGGCTGACGAGGATCAGGTATCCCGCTCTTCCTCTATTGAGAAAATTCATATCCTAAACAGCTTATATAACAATGATTGTGAAAGTGACTCATCTGTTTCTGATATAGAAGAAAGTAAGGAAGAATTGTGTGATTTACTTCAGAAAGCTGAGAGAAAGATTAAGTCACTAAACTCGTGAATAAAACAGCGAGATCACCTAGCTAAAGAAAAACATGAGGCTGATCTAGAGATCTTACGTTTGAAAGGAGAATTAGTTACTGCTAAGAAAGAGGGAATACCTTGTGACTGTGAGAAAACAGAAAAGAAAAACAGCGACTTATCCAGAGATATTGTAGAACTTAGGAACTCCTTAGAGAAAGAAAAACAGACAGTTGATAGACTCCTTGAGGGTGGGCAGAACCTAAATATGCTGCTGAATACTCCTAGACACATTGGTAGGTCAGGGTTAGGTTATTCCACTGATGAAAAGCATGTTAAACATTCTGTGCCTAAGTTTAAATGTTTCTGTTGTGGTAGAAATGGTCATTATGCATACAACTGTCCCTTAAAAAGGTTTGATAAAGCTAAGTATGTCTGGAGACCTAAGAAGTCACCTGAAAATGCCACTGTTGTATCTGATTGTAACAGGAGATCACCGTCTCTGCAGAATGATATCTCTTATGTTAACAGAAGTTATTTCTCGGCTAACATGTTAGGACCCAACAGAATTTGGGTGCCTCAGAAGAGTACTTCTTTCTACAGGTACGAAGGAAGAATCCCACTAAGAAAAGTAAGTGGTACCTCGACAGCGGGTGCTCCCGCCACATGACAGGTGATAAAGGCAATTTTGTGTCGTTTGAAGGCGGTAGATGGAGGATACGTTTCGTACGCCAACGACGCAAAAGCCAAAATCGTGGGAGTTGGTACCGTCGGTAACAATTTAAATATCACCATAGATAACGTACGATTCGTTAGGAACTTAGAACATAATTTAATACGTATTAGCCAATTATGTGATGATGGACATACCGTAGATTTCGCCAAAGATAAATGCCTTGTTAAAAAGAATGATGAGATTGTGTTTAGTGCATCTAGGCATGGTAATATTTACTGCATCACTCTTGATGATATTGCTAACCAAAACGTCAAGTGTCTAGCAGTTACGCAGGATATCACATGGTTATGGCATAGACGTCTGGGACATGCTAATATGGAACTAATGTCTCACATATCATGCAATGAGTTGGTGAGAGGTATTCCAGATATGAAAGCCACCAAGGACAGAATCTGTAAAGCGTGCCAAATGGGGAAACAGACCAAGACGTCCTTTAAGCCTAAGAATGTGATCTCTACGTCCAGACCACTGGAACTGCTGCATCTTGACCTTTTTGGTCCGGTACAGGTTATGTCATTGAAAGGTAAACGATATGCCTTTGTGATCGTAGACGACTATACTAGGTACACATGGGTCTTATTTCTTGCGCACAAAAGTGAGGCTTTAGATAATCTTGCGCCACTGATTAAGAAGCTAGAAAATGAGAAAGAAATGAAAGTCCGTAAGATTAGGAGTGATAACGGTCTAGAATTTGTTAGCAAATCCTTTGCATCTTTTTGTGATGAAAATGGTTATAGTCATAATTTTTCAGCCCCTATTACGCCTCAACAGAACGGAGTGGTCGAGAGGAAAAATAGAGTATTACAAGAAATGGCTAGGACTATGTTGAGCGATTATAATACTCCAAAACATTTTTGGGCCGAAGCTGTTAGTACGGCATGTTATGTCTCGAGTAGGATTTTCCTTAGACAGATTATTAAGAGAACTCCCTATGAACTTTGGAACGACAAAACCCCTAACATAGGATATTTCCATGTATTTGGTTGCATTTTTGAATGATAGGGATAAAAGAGGAAAATTCGATTCCAAGGTAGATGAAGGGATATTCCTAGGTTACAGCCTTCATTCCAAAGCTTTTAGAGTGTTTAATGATAGGAAGAAGACTGTTCAAGAATCTGTGCATGATACGTTTGATGAATTTCCTAACGCAGATGCTACTGAGGAAGGTATAGTTGTGTCTCCTGCAGATATACAGGTTACTGACAAAGAAGTGAACGCAATTCCATTGGAACTAGATGATATGTCAGAGGAACCTGAAGCTTCAGACGAGCAACAACGCAGAAAATTCAAACATGCTTCCAGCCATCCCACTGAACAGGTCATAGGGAATATCACTTCAGGGATCAAAACGAGAGCAACTGCACGAAACGATACTGCTGAGGAATCACATGACGTGCTGTTGTCAACCATGGAACCTAAGACACTGAATGAAGCACTTGACGATGAATCTTGGGTGATTGCCATGGAAGAAGAGCTGGCACAATTCGAAAAGAGCCAGGTGTGGACTCTTGTGGAAAGACCGAACGATAAGTCCATAATAGGCACGAAGTGGGTGTTTCGCAACAAACTGGATGAGAACGGTAATGTAACACGAAATAAGGCCAGGTTAGTCGCCAAAGGTTATTCCCAAGAAGAAGGTATAGATTTTCAAGAAACCTTTGCACCCGTAGCTAGGCTTGAGTCAATCCGTATTTTACTTGCATATGCATCCTTTAAAAGATTTAAGCTTTTCCAAATGGACGTAAAAAGTGCATTTTTAAATGGTTTTATAAATGAGGAAGTTTTTGTCGAGCAACCTCCCGGTTTTGAAAAAGAGGAATTTTCAAATCATGTTTTTAAATTAAACAAAGCTTTATATGGTATGAAACAGGCCCCTAGGGCATGGTATGAAAGATTGAGTAAGTTTTTACTAGACATGGGTTTTACGATAGGAACAATAGATAACACTCTGTTCATAAAGTGCGAAGGGAATCACATATTACTTTTGCAGATATATGTTGATGATATCATATTTGGCAGCACTGGCATCACTCTTTCGAGAATTTTTCCAAGTCTATGCAACAGGTTGAGCTTAATGGGAGAACTCACGTACTTTCTTAGATTGCAAATCAAGCAATTGGATACGGGAACATTCATATCTCAAACGAAGTACACGAAGGAACTACTCGAAAAATTCGGAATGGCTGATTCCAAGGTACTTCCCACTCTTATGCACCAGACCGCTAAAATTGACAGTGATGAACAAGGTACGCCTTTTGACCAAACTAAGTATAGAGGTATGATCGGAAGTTTGCTATACCTTACGGCAAGCAGACCCGATATTATGTTTGCTACTGGTCTATGCTCTAGATATCAATCGAGTCCTAGGGAATCTCACTTGACAGCAGTCAAGCGGATACTTAGATATTTGAAGGGAACAATCAATCATGGTATATGGTATCCAAATTCCAAGGAATTCCCATTAATGGGATACTCGGATGCGGATTACGCCGGTTCTAGGGAAGATAGAAAAAGCACTAGCGGTACTTGTCAAATACTAGGAAATTCCCTTGTTACTTGGTCCAGTAGGAAACAAAATGCCCCTATCCACAACCGAAGCAGAATATATGGCCTTAGGAAGTTGTTCTCAGCAAATCCTTTGGATGAAACAGACCTTGAGTGATTATGGTTTAAGATACAATCAAATCCCCATTTTCTGTGATAGTACTAGTGCCTTTAGTATCACTAAGAATCCGTACACCACTCTCGAACTAAGCATATAGAGGTGAAACATCATTTTATTCGAGATCATGTTCAGAAAGGGAATATCGGTGTGAATTTCGTAGGAACTAATGATCAGTTGGCTGATATCTTTACGAAACCCCTTATTGAGAGTAGCTTCTGTGATATACGCGACCGATTAGGAATTATTGAGCTCAAATAGGAAAGATAACTAGATAATCCTTAGTATCTCCTTGATCTTATCCTTTAGGATTTCCTCCATTTTATTCCTTGATTCTATTCCGTAATTCTATCCTTTCTATTAAGATCCTTTCCATCCATGGGGAGATTATTTTTAGATTTTTCGACATTTATGTCAAAATCTATTTTCAGCCAATATTTTCCTTTTCAGCTAATATTTTCCTTGAGCTCTGATCTTTACTTATTTCCCCTCTTAATTCCCGTGAGATATCCTTTTATTCCATTTAACGGGCAGTTTCCTTAACCACCAAGTATTCCTTTTAAAATTCAAATTTTGAAATCCTTCCTTATGTGACACACGTCTTGTCAAGATCACATCTCTCTTTAACTTCCTTCCATCCTTATCCAAAAGGACTAAGACTGGTAGAAGGTTGAATACTGGTAGAAGCTATATTAGCTATTTTAATTTCACTTATATTTTTATCTTTATTTATTAAAAGATAATTTTTTATATCTTTAATAGAAAAAGATATTTCTTCTATATTTTTTTTAATAAAGAAATTTATTCTCCTAAAACAATAACATACATATTTGTATAATTTTGTTGTTTTAAAAGACCATTTATATGATTTATAGTAACTGTAAGGTTTCGTTTTCAAATAATTTTTGAAAAGCATTATAATAGCGAATTTCATTATCTTTTTCAATTTGAAAACTGCTTTGAGGAGGATAAATTGACTTCATATTTTTCCCCGTTGAAAGCTTATAACTTCTTTCAAGAACTGAAATCATATTTTTAAAATTTTTGTCAAAAACCAAGGAATAAAAGGTAATTTTTCATTTCTTTTTGACAAATCAGTATAAAATTTGTTTTGGATAATAATTTTTTCTTCGTTATTAAAACTTTCAAAAAACCATTTTCGAAAAAGTTTCCATTTGGGTAAATTAAATTCCTTTTGAATTTCTTTTCTTGCCGGAGAACCGGACTAAAATCATTTTAGGTTTTAAATCCACCAAACACAAAAATCCATCAGATGACCACGTGGTCGTGGGTTCGTTTCCCACAGACGGCGCCAGTATTCAACCTCCTCCTGAGATTGTTTATTTTCAATCAAATCTTCAATCTGAGTAATCGATATTAATTTAAAATCAACAATCTCAGGAGGAGGTTGAATACAGAGTTTTCTTAACTCTTTCGGCAAATAGGAAAGGAATCAATAAATTTGGATTTCCAATGAGTACTATTTGACTCAGGAAGTTCCTAATTCATAGATTATTTTATAATCTATCTTAGGAATGGTCCAATGATTAATTTTTCTAATTCTTGAGGAATATCACACTCCTCTTCAATACTGTTTTTAACAGTATCTTTTCGTCTCATCAAATTTATCATTTGATAAAGATCGTTAAACTACACATTAATTTCTTAACACTCCCACCATGGCTCTGATACCATTTTTAGGATCTTTTATACAAAAATCAAAAACTTTACAAAATGATGATGATGGTACGTGGTAAATCCACCTAACAAACCATGATAACAGTACTTAGTCAGACAAAACCTATCGGATCTGGTGATTAAACTGAGAAACAGTTTATCTCACTTTGAACCAAAGGTAGTCACTTTTTTTTTTTTAAGGAATTCCATCCATTAATCTTCTTACATTACATCAAGTCTGCTGCAAACATGAGAAAAGCTTATATAATCATTTATTACTAACCTCGGCACTCTCACCACCAAGAACGCAGTCCCATTTTCACTCCTTTTTCACCTCCCACATTCGAGAAATCATCAATTCTCAAGCACAAACCCCCCCAAAAAAAAGAAAACGAAACAAAACACAAAAACTCCTCAAATCAACTCCTTCGCAGCAGCAACAACAGCTTCAACCGTAATCCCAAACTCCTCGTAAATCTTCCCCGCAGGCGCACTCGCCCCAAACCTATCGATCCCAATAGCCTTCCCTTTGCTCCCGACAATCTTTCCCCAGCCAAAAGTCGAGCGCGCCTCAATACTAACCCTAGCCGTCACGCTCGAGGGCAAAACGCTCTCCTTATACTCCTTCGACTGCTCGTCGAACAGCTCCCAAGAAACAAACGAAACAACCCTCACTCCCTTCCCTTCCTTCCTCAGCACCTCCCCAGCCTTCACAGCAACCTCCAGCTCAGATCCCGTTCCTATCAGATAACATCAGGCTTATTCCCCGACAAATTATCAAAAATTACGTAACCGCCCTTCTCCACACCCTCGATGGAAGTCCCGGGCAGCTGGGGCAGCTTCTGGCGGGAAAGGGCCAAGACCGATGGCCTCTTAAGGTTCTGCACGGCGACCTTGTATGCGCCGGCGGTCTCATTCCCATCGGCGGGCCTGAGCATCAGTATATTGGGCATGGCCCGAAAGCTGGCCAAGTGCTCGATGGGCTGGTGGGTGGGCCCGTCTTCTCCGAGCCCGATGGAGTCGTGGGTCGTGACGTAGATGACTCGGGCCT
This sequence comes from Craterostigma plantagineum, assembly GCA_027422505.1. Taxonomy (NCBI): domain Eukaryota; kingdom Viridiplantae; phylum Streptophyta; class Magnoliopsida; order Lamiales; family Linderniaceae; genus Craterostigma; species Craterostigma plantagineum. Next base: position 37,184 of record JAPQWV010003230.1, read on the forward strand.
CGCAGAGGGCTGAGATTCTCATGGCGGCCCTCATGTAGTCTGTGATACCATTTTTAGAATCTATACAAAAACAAAAACTTTACAAAATGATATGATAGTACGTGGTAATATCCACCTAACAAACCATGATAACAGTACTTAGTCAGACAAAACCTATCGGATCTGGTGATTAAACTGAGAAACAGTTTAACTCACTTTGAACCAAAGGTAGTCAAACTTTCATACCATGATCGGTGTCTCGTTTGAAGGCAGTTCAACCGATATACCAAACATCAAAATAAAAGAAAATAGAATGAATAATGGTACGTGGCGTTGTTAAACCTATTAGTCCAGTTATTAGACTGTAAACAATCTAATCCCATTCGGACCCAAGGTATTCCAGCCTATATACCATTCTTCAAAAAAAAAAATAGTTTTGTGATTTGTTAGAATTAAATCCTCGAATACAAGGAGTTTTACATAATAAAATCTTTATTCAATTAATTCAATCGGTAACAGCCTTACCCTTCAAACGCCTTTTCTGCGGCAACACGGGCTAGCCAAGAGCCGACACAGAATTAATAGAAATCAAATTTTATTATAACCTTTATTCAAAATTTAATTCCTTCAATCGATTTTTAAAAGATTTTTAAAAAGAAAATATTACATTTAGATCATGTTCTTCAATTAGAACATCTTGAGGAGTTGGTCCTGGATAATAATATTTTGTTTGAATTGGTTTACTAGCAAATTTTGAAGAATTTCTTAATTTGTTGATTTCTTCAATAAAAGTATTATGAAAATTATCAGAATTTTCAAGCTGATTTTCAAAATCTTCACTTAAAGTGTTAAGCTTTAAATTTTTAAGCTACACTTTCATACCATGATCGGTGTCTCGTTTGAAGGCAGTTCAACCGATATACCAAACATCAAAATAAAAGAAAAATAGAATGAATAATGGTACGTGGCGTTGAATCAAATCTTCAATCTGAGTAATCGATTTTAATTTAAAATCAACAATCTCAGGGGGAGGTTGAATACTGGTAGAAGCTATATTAGCTATTTTTGAACCAAAGGTAGTCACACTTTCATACCATGATCGATGTCTCGTTTGAAGGCAGTTCAACCGATATACCAAACATCAAAATAAAAGACAAAATAGAATGAATAATGGTACGTGGCGTTGTTAAACCTATTAGTCCAGTTATTAGACTGTAAACAATCTAATCCCGTAATTTATATTAAAATATATATTATATTAATTTATATTGTAATATATTGTAATACATTAATATATTCGGTACATCAATGTACGGTAAAAAGAAACGTTGCGGTCTTCAAGGTTTTCAGTCCATCATCTACCAAAAGTTCGCGGCATTTTAAAATTTACGGCTCGCTGTTTCCTGGTACAATAAATTTGCTTGTGCGAAGAATTAAACTTTGTGGTCCATCAAAAAAATTTGCTACATCATTGTTTGCAGTAAAACACATTTTGCACTGTTCCTCCAAGTTTCGGTCCATCAACTACCAAAATATTTTTGAAAGTCAATAACAAAAATCAGACCAATACGTGAATTTTGGTAGAAATCACTCTTTAACATGTTTACAACATGACAATGGTACATTTTATACGGTATTGATTCTCTCGCGTATGATCAATGAAATACTGTAATAATATTTACGATATATAAGAAGATAATGATTATGACTCTAATTCTTTGATATCTATAAAGCATATTGTTTCCCGTGCACGGTGTTTTACTCGAGAAGATTCAGGAGCTCAGGATATTCTTCACCATATCAATATTCTTCAGCAGCTGGGCGTACTTCTTCGAACCAATAATATAAATATGACATTGCATGTGTAGATGTTTTATTATTTTATGGAAGATTTAAAAATTTTGCTGTGAAAATATTGCATCCACTTAAAAAAGCGCAACATAATTCATTCGCCGATTTGCATTAAGACTGTGTCACGTCTGTGCGACCGAAAGAACGACGTCTAAGTTTGTATGATGGTAAGATTGTAAGACTGTAAGGCTGCACTACTTAAACATTGTAAGATTGTATGATGCACGGCTATGAGACTGCACTCGGCTATGAGAGTGCGCTACTTAAATATTTTAAGACTGTAAGACTGCACTGCTACAACTTAAACATTGTAAGATTGTACGATGCACAGTTATCAGACTGTAAGACTAAATGAGTAATAAAGATCGAAGTTGTTCCTGTATATGCATGGTACATGTTTTGATTTATAAATTACTTAAAGAGCCGCCACTTTCTTGACAATATCGATAATTTCAAATTCAAATGAAGCAAATTTTCCTTGCATGGAAGGAGGGCCAGCCCGGAACCACGTTACATGGCATCGAATCAGATGGTTGCCTCTCGAAACTTTTTCGCTTGATCTTCATCCCTCTGGCTGCCCAGACGAACTGCAGCCCGACAATCAGATCGAATACAGTGGATATGAAAAAAATAATTCCTCTGCGTTACGAATTCTTTCAAATGCCTGAAATATCATATGCTGATTGATGTCTCGATTAATATAACAAAACGAAAAGAAAAATTGCATATTGATGGTATGGCGTCGTGGGGAAAGGGGTGAAGGAAACAAGATTATTTCCATTGTCGCCGAAAAGGTAAAGATTTGCATCTAGGCGACATTTTCTTTTGCCGTTTTATTACTATATTTTTGTGGCCTTTTGTTTTTAATGCAAGAAACTATCATGTTAAAGTTCAAGCAATCATGTGCGGTCGCGGTGGAGGACAATGATTGTTAAATGAAGGGGTCATGGAAAGGACGGGCATGAAGCCGATGGGTTTTACTGCGGTGTTCGACTATTATGAAACCGGCGAAAGAACATGAACATCAAAACCATCAAGACACTCAATTATGAAATCAAGCATTGAAGCTTATATCGAAGGTAATAAAAAAAAAATAAAAATATATTTTAGGACTTTGTTGATGAAGATTACCTGTATGGAACGTCTAGCAGAGATCGTTAAGAATCTGTAACAGACTTCATTCATCAAGCATATTCAAGAATATTACGTGTTTATGTCATACGGGTGATGTACTGTATTAAATTCTGCTGACATACATTATTATCACATGGATTTGCAGTAGTTTACCTTCAAGGGGTCATAAATGTCCATGATTTGCTGAGGAACATATCTTTTTACATCATTTATATGATATTTCTATTAAAACAAAGCTCATCAACAATCTGTTATTATCCCCTACTTTCTTTTGTCAGGCGCTAGGGTTGGAAGTCGAGGCATACCCATTACTGGATAAACTAACATCAAAGATTGGTACTTAGAACCTTCAAATGGTTCGTCGACTGAAAATTAGTCACGTCAGCAAAATACAAATGTAAAAAATCACGTATATGTTGTATCCATTATGTTCAATTAATTAATATGATAACTAAGCAATCTTACAAATTACTCAATTGATGAGAGTTGAACCAGGTTCATTGTATCGCAGTCATATGAGTTTCTATTGCAAACCCATGATAAACCTCAGCCAAAATTGTCTTTATTAGTGCAGAGAACCGTCGTAACTTATCGAGTTAATAGGGTAGCCAAACGGCAATGGAAATGTAAGGATAGAGAAACTACAACACCCAGCTGATGTGACCGACCAGATCCGAACACGACGATCAATAGACCTGTAGGCGAAACACCTTGCGACAATGAAGGTACATGCGGAATCTCTTGATGTTTAACATAGCCATAATACGATTGTCGTTGGGGGGCGTTCGTGCTGAGCTATGGTTTTTATTAGAATTATTTGTTGCGAATTAGGGGCTGAGAGGCGGCGTAAAAAAAAAGCTACCATTGCGGGTGTTGTAGTGGAGGGAAGGCTGCAGACAATGGGACAGCCATGTGCCTCTGCATATATGTTGAACTATGTGATACTAATATTTCTGTTGAATGAATCTCGGGAAATTATATTGTGTTCTAATCCTAATGTAGAGTGAATTTTTTCCTCATTAGTGAAGGAAATCCTGATCTCTACCTATTTTATGTGGATCGTCCTATTTATTGGACCATTTTTGCCATATACCTTTTTTGGTTTTTTATTTAGAAACTTCACATATCATTGATTTTTGTTGACAGTCATGAACCCATTAGTTCGAGATGTTGGCTCTAACATAATAGTTAATGCTTGGATCATAAAGGTTAGTTTTTAAAACATTTGTCCTTTTGCGGGTGCAAAAGTTATGTATTGGAACATTTATTCTGATGATTTGTTTTGGTTTGTATTGGAACATCCTTTTCTTTTTTTGGATGATTGTTATAATAGAGGTTTATAAATTAAAAATGTATATTGGAAGTTTATTTAGGGTTTGTTATGTTTGCACGACCATTATTGAAGCAGTAGAGTAATATAACAAACTGACGGTCGTTATAAAATTGCAAATCACTTAATAGTGAGGCAGAAGTGCATTATGACAGAACACAACAGTCGTGCATGGATATGCAACATGTTAAGGTCGTAAGTGAACAGAATAAATCAGTAGTGCATTATTTTGTGTATGTTTTTACCTATTCTATGTAACTATTACGCATTCGCCTTGAAGTAGTGCACGTCACGAGGGCAAAGAAGATCAAACGTTTGGTCCATAACATAGTGCATAATTATTTTCGCTTTAAAGATGTGCACATTTTGGCGGGTGCAAGTAGTATGTATTTGAATATTTATTTGTTTACACTAGCCCACCTTTTGGCCGATGCAAGTAGTATGTATTTGTTAGCTTTATATTACATGTTTTACGTTTATAAACGTGCTTTGTGTTGTGCTATCAAGTTGAACGCATGTTTCAGTTTATGTTATTTTAACTGAATCAGTTTATCTTTCTACATAACTATTTTGCATTCGCCTCGAAGTAGTGCACGTGAAGAGGGCGACGAAGATCAAACTTTTTTTTTACATTATTTGTTCATAATCATCTTCACTTTGTCTTATTTTTCAGGTTTCAGTTTTGTTTAAAGCCGGTGAGTTTTTTTACGTACATTTGCTCATCTTTTTGCGAGTGCAAAAAATATTTATTGGAACATCCTTTTCTTTTTTGGATAACTGTTATACTAAACGGTTATAAATTAAAAATTTATATTGGAAGTTTATTTACGATTTGTTATAACGCCGTTATTGAAGCAGTATTCCAATATAACAATAGACGGTCGTACAAAATTTCAAATGAATCTGATTCATTTAAGAATGACGTAATAGTGCATTATGACAGAACGCAGCAGTCGTGCATTAATATGCAACATGTTTCCTTTTGGCATTTACTTATTCGGTTAAACTCAAAATAAGATTTTGTTAGACTGAAAATATTTATCATGTTTCTAATGTAGGTTAGAGGCTTATGTGACAAGGCAAAAGAGATACCAGTGAAGGAAAGTAATGTACAGGTATGCATTTTCACATTATCTGCATGGGTTTTTCTCTATTCCTTATCGTGTTAAATTTTCTGATTACCTTAGAAATGACTTCCACTATAAAGTTGATTATCCAATCAATCGTCCTTGCTTTTTGCTGAAACATAGACTTCATGGATCCGTTTTTTTCTTATTGCAGGGGACTTCCAGTTTGGCTCAAATATGTACCAGGGATTACCTTCAGCAGATAATGAGCAATTCAAGGTTCTCTTTATAAGCAGTCAGTGGTGAAGACTGAAAAATTGGTTGTAATTTCCATATTAGTCTTTCCTTGAAAGATGGCTATGCAGAAAGCTCACGGAGAATTGTCAATCTTATGAAGAGTGAGAATCTTTATGAACCTCAGGGAGGTCCAATTATTCTTTCTCAGATGTGGTTTCACCGTTTAATAACACAGACGCTTTATAACACATACTCTTTTCTAACAACTAAATTTTGTTTATTCAGATTGAAAATGTGTACGAGCCACAATCAAAAGCACTCGGCCAAGCTGGCCATCGATACATTATTGGGCGGCCGTTGGATTGAACACAGGCGTTCCATGATGTGCAAGGAAGAAGACGCCCCCAACCCAGTGGTAAGGAAATCTTCGAAGCATAACTGTGACATAATTCTCTATATAATTAGCCTCTGATTGCTAAGAACACTCGAAAATCATTACATTTACCACATAGTGTTAGTGAATTCAATTTTCTTTCTTTTTTTGTGTCGTAGATTAACACTAGCAAAAGCTTATACTGTGGCACCTTCTCTCCCAACAAACCTTCCACTCGGACAAAGGCTTGGACAGGCTGGTATTTTAATATCTTTAAAGGTTGTGAATTGTTTTTTGTCATTATTCTTAACTTCGACATTTGTTAATCCTCGGGAATTAGGTTTACGGAGTTCTATGGGCCCGTCCATAAGAGGCCTGTCGAGGATCTTGCATTTGCAGCGGCGAGGTTCGTACAGAAGGGAGGATCTATTATTAACTACTACATGGTAGGTTTTTACCGAGTCCATGGTAAGGCATTAATATCTTTCGCCTTTACTTGATGGGGTGTTGCAAGTGTTGTCACAAGCTGAGTACATGGCACATTCTATTGGTACTTCGATCCTTCCAAGCTCTCGACAAGATATCTGATTCAACAAGCAAGCGTATGATACTAAGCTCAGCTCCTATTATTCTCCTGCAATAAAAACAACTCGGTATTGACTTTGCTTTGTAACAGGTATGATATGGTCTATTTCTTCATTAGTGGTATGACTTGTCTATCACGTCACCACAATGAGACTGCACTCGGTTATGAGACTACACTACTTAAACATTGTATAACTTCAAGACTGCACAACTAATATTTAAACATTGTTAAGCATACAATGCACACTTATCAACTGCACT
>JAPQWV010003231.1:0-44000 GCA_027422505.1 Craterostigma plantagineum
AAAATATCTTAATTAATCCCGACCATTTCTTTCCAAAGATTAGTGGGTACAGAGATTACGAAACCACATTATTTTAATCTTATAGTACACCTTTTGAGATATGGAGAGATAAAAGTTATTAGTAAACACGCAAATCAAGAAGAGTTTTTTAATATTAATGGTGTAATTAGTTTAATTAGTGGGATAATTTTTTACCAAAAATGAAAATGAGAAGAATTATGTGGGACGTCCGAAATAGAAAGATGGGAAGAAATAAGTGGGACGGAGGTATTATTAATCATAGGAACATTACCTTCCAACATATTCCAACACAGTCAATACTTGTGTGGACTCAACACTCTAAGCTCTTCGCCAGGCTAGCTAAATAGATTTGCGTAGGTTATTCGTTTGATTAGTTTGAGGAACACTGTTCAGATAGTCGATACTGCGTTATTGAGATTCGTGGTTTGTTATTGGTTGTTCGTATGAATTGGTCGTAAAAATGGGGAGAAATTACTCGGCAAATCACGACGATTAAAGGGTAATTCTACACAGACTCCCTAGATTCTATTTGGACCCCCTATTAACTCTCACACAATTAAATGCAGCTTTAAAAACTATGTTTTCACCAAATATAAATTAAACAAACTTTTTTGAGGAATTTTTCCATTTTGAACGTCCTTTAGTAATGCATTAATCAAGTTTATAGGTCTATAGACACGTTTGAATGTCTATTAACTAATATACACACTATAATTTTATTATTTTATATACATGTTCTTGTATAAATTGAAGGAAAACTTACGTTTAACAAATCTCCACTTTGCAAAATATTTACATTTACAGATTATTTAAAAAAATGTGAGACGAATATTATGTAACTTATTAGTTTTTATATTGGACTTATAAACTCCTTTTTTTTTCCAATATTTATTCTTACCTTTCACTAAAACTAAAGTTCAATATAAACTTATAAAGAAACCATATTGACAAAATAAAAGATAGAAAAAGTATATATCTTACGTAATGTTTTAAAACATATATAAAAGATAAGATTGCAATTACCTTTAACTAAACAAACTAAATTATTTCAATATAAACTTATAAAGATTTTCAACCATATTAACAAAATAAAAGATAGAAAAAATATATTACCTAATGTAAGAAAAATGTATACAAAAGATTCCAATGCTAGTACTATTCCCGTATTTGGTAAGTTAGCAATTCATTTATAGTAATCATTTTTTTCATATTGAAGTTATACTTATTAATTTTATTATTTATTCCAATGCAATTTGTTGTGTATATTTCAGGAATGACTTTTACGGAATATTTATATGATTATTTTTTAAATAAGTTATAATGCCAATATTTGATACTTTCTGTCGATGCTTATTTTTTGTAATAATTAATTTTGATAAAATTTAACATTGAAATGGTTCTATTAAAATAAATTGTTGTAAATTTAAAATATATAAAAAAAATTAATTGTATCGCACTCATTAGTGATTATTTGATTCCAAAGTTGTAAAATACTCCCTCCGATTTTAATACATGTCGTTTTAGTTCTCTAATTCTGTTTCTAATTAGATGTCGTTTTACAGATTTCAATACAAATATTTATCATAGTTCCAGTTTTACCCTTTTTTACTCTTTTCAATTAAGAAATGGAAAGTAAGTATATTGATCAGTCTTGAGCAATTAATTGGGGTATATTAGACATTTTATTCTATTTCTTTATATAAGTGGAAACACCTTAAACGACATGCAAATAAAATCGGAGCGAGTAATGAATAAATAGCATTGCAAGTTCCGAGGTTTTTTTCCCCCAAGAGGTGCAAATAGTAGCATCCAAAATAAATTGTAGGCTTTTCGGGACGTTGACTTTTGACCTGGCTATATTGACTTTCGTCATAAAAGCCCAGTCAATTTATTCACCCCTTGCCCCATTTATTCATTGGGGAATTCTATTGAGACCCCCTTATTTACTAAATAAACCCCCTCATTATTGGAAAAAGCAAAGGCATTAAAGTTTTAGTTAACTACTGTCGATTCTTTTATCAACATTTATTGCTTATCCTCACGCATCTTAATTATATGTGACATAATTTTACAAATGCAGCAAATTTATGATAAAAGATCTATTTAGGTTGACTTGATTTCTTTTGTGGGTTTCTTCGTGTGTGTATATATATGCTATTTTTAATGTTATATAAAGTGTAGTATTATATTAAAATAATTTAATACAGTTATATTACTATAATAAATAATAATTAACGTATAGAAACAAGAAAGTATAAAACAAGAAAAGTAACTTTTTTTTTTCAATATTTCTGTGTAAATAAATGGAATATTGGTGGAATATTGTTTGTCTGTTTGTATATTAACGAAAATATTCATATCACAGAAATATTTGCATTAAAATAAAATATATTAATACTCTTAATAAAAATATGGAGATTCGATTGATCACTTACTATGTATACCCCTTAATTAATATGAAAGTAGACGCATAGAAGTTCAATTAACTTGGTCCTTTCATCTTTTATGGATTTTATATATTGGCGTCTGTGTATATATTATCGAAAAATCAATAAAAACGTTAATTATATAATTCGACTGTCATAGTGATTGCTAAGTTAAGGGAAGAAATATTATTATATATAAATATTTGAGAAAATATTGCTACTAAAATTTCAAGTCTAACTATATAAATTAATGAATTGATGTTTTTTTATTAAATAAGACAAAAATTATTATTGTAAATTTCATAGCTTACGTGAGTAATCTATATTTATAATTAAATACACCATAAATAATTAAGCAATGCTTAATGTTGAAATCAATGTGCAATTGTAAAATAAACTAATCAATTAATACTTATTAAAATACGATAGGTTTAACTTTTGTGATTACAATGTATGGAAAATATTTTTTTAAGAGAAAAATAAAATTCACTAACTTTAAGGAACTTATTTCATTTATTAAGGGGGTACAAATAGCTTTTTTCATTTAGGAGGGGTGCCAATAGTAGCACCCTATTTCGTGTCTTTTATTGTGTATTACTATATCTACCTAAATCGATTATTGGACAAGAACCGACGTGACAAAAAGATTTATTAATTCTACTCTCACAGACTGTACTACATAGTTTGCGCTTCGCATGTGAAGCTTCAGTTAATAAGAAGCCTTTTTTCCTGTCTGTGAAATTATGCATCCATCCATGTGTTTCACGAATTCAAGAATTGATGTGTTTCCCTTGTCACTATCTATTTGGCCGTACTATTAGGGTTTGTGAAATACGTGGCAACATTTAGTAGGGCGAGGCTATAAAAACAAGCCTTCACGGACGTTGCTTTGCTTTTAGGGCCTACATTTTTCTCTTTTTCCTATTTACCATACTATTTATTTTTGTCTCGTATTCAGATTTGTTACCAATCATTCAAAGCTATATGAAGAATATCTATAGAGGTTATCACTTATATATGAACATGTATAGAGCTCAGACTATCGAAATCATTTTGTTTCTATTTTGAAAAGAATAAGCTCGTGAACATGGGTAGGTATAGTGTATAATGCATTGTGATAATAATTATTAAAAGATATATGACTTGAGTTTCCGAGCTGTAATGTTCTATTACCACGCATGTATTGACAAAAGGTTTGCTTATAACTTCATACTAATCGATTTTAACAGCGACTAAAGCTTAAACACACTTGCCAAAGATCTCGGAGGGCGCTTCATTGGTTAATTCACAATCACGTAAAAATATTTTTCATGATAATATATTTTATATCTATGTTTTTAGGTTGTATGAAGCTTCATAACTCTTTGCCAGGATCATGGATTGGGCCCATAATGTATTGGACTCAACTAAGCCCATTTAAATCCTTCGGGCTTTTCAGAATGCAGCCCATTTAAGAATTTTCACTGCGTCCACTTCTTTTTTCTTCTCCTTTTCTTCATCGTCTAATAGTGACGCTTGTCGCTTCCATTGAATTTTTACAGCAACCTCGGATCGTACGATGCCCAAATACAAAGACGAGCCTCGTGCAGTTCGCGTGTATACGGTGTGCGATGAATCGAAGTATCTGATGTTATTTTTCTTTTTTCTTTCGAGCTATAGGCTATTATGAGGTGATAGTAATCTCTTGACCGTTTGATTCCTTTTTTTTTTTCGTTTTCCTGTTATACGCAGATACCTTGTTGTGAGGAATGTTCCTTCTCTGGGTTGTGGTGACGAGCTCTTGAAACTGTTCTCTACTTATGGGCCAGTTGACGAGTGAGTGTAGATAGATTTTCATATGAATTCTCTCTACAGGTTAAAATCTTGGAGTGCTTTGTACAGTGAGTTGGATATTGCTGTTTTCTTCTGCATTAAATGGCTCTGTGAATTATTTTAACAAAGAAACAGAACTGCTTAGAATAATTATCAGAATTGCTGTCTGTTTAATGGGCGAAATATTTCTGGGCAATGGAATTCTTGATGTAATTGAGTATTGAATTGTCTTCAGATGTAAGCCGATGGATGCTGAAGATTGCGAGGCATATACAGATGTTTATTGGATAAAGTTTCGCCAAATCAACAACGCAAGGTCACCGATTGCGTAGGAAAATGAGTTTTCGACATTATTTAGTTGACATTGCGACTCCTAAATCTATTGACAGGTTTGCGAAAAGAAAGCTTGATGAGTCTGTCTTCCTTGGGAATCGAATCCAAATAACATACGCACCACAGTACGAGGGCCTCAACGATACAAAAGAGAAGTTGGAAGGGAGGAGAAAGGAGGTATTAGCAAGATTAAACCGTAAGTTATCGGAAGTGCTTCCCAGTTTATTTATAACATGGTATATCATGCTCAATGACGAATTCTGATTTTAGTTTGTTGATTTTTCAGCTAGAAAACCCAAAGGACCTTCAGATTCGATTAGTGAGCCTTCCTCAGCTTCGAATCCCATTCTGATGACTAATACGTTATCGCATACAGCCACTGCAGTTCAAAGGTACCCTTTAAACTATCATTGCGAAGATTTATAACCATTCGCGCCTCACACCGTGTAAGAAGGTGATTTGGTCTTGTCGTTTCTAGCAGGGAAATGAGGGAGTCGATATCTAATGCCCACTCTACTTCTCCCATGGAATCTTTTACCCTCAATAAGGTCAGTTTACGAAGAAATACTAGTGGCAATAGTGCAATGAATGTGTCGACTCTTTAGGATCATTTCGAATGTCTGTTATATCAGGAATATTTCCCAATAGAATCGATGAATCAGACGGTTCATATGGTGAGGGAGAAACTGAACAAGGTAAGCCAATCGAATGCATTTTTGGCCTTCTATTTCTGTTCGTTTAGCCCATTTAGGTAGCAGTTTATCATGTCGGCGGTTTTTTCGGTTTCAGATACAATCAGGCGTTGAACATCATCCTGGTTCTTCCAAGAGGGCTCGTTCTGATAACCGAAGAAGAATATAACAGCATTTTTTGCGTTCCAAAATCATATTGTTGATAGTCAAGTATCTTAGAGAGGGAGATATTTGGGAATAGTTCCAGTAAATCATGTACTTATATGGTCTATGGGGTTGTTTGGTGAGATTTATTGTCATCCGCACAAGTTGTGTGCAAGTCTTATTATTTATTGCATACGCATGCTATTTAACATGTGTCAGTCAAATGGGAAACGAACATATGTCAAAGTCAAACAACAAATATTGTCCGTTAACTTTTCCAGGTCGTTTACTTTGTTCTTCTGCCAAAGTTATATCGGAATTCTACGGTGTGCGTGCGTCGCATATTCTAGTGTCTATCTGGACTATTGAAATCTATCTTGGATTCTTTTTCTCCTGTTCGCTCGCAGAACGGGAAAATTACATATAAAGTGGGGTCTTTCTCGAGGCCCCAGGACCAGGAAATTCAGGTAAAATCGCTCGCTTCAATCTTATGATTGCGTTTGCCCTTTCTATTTTCCTTTCAGCTAATAAAGGAGAGATCTTTCTTTCTTTTTCTACTCTTTAGCTTTGTTTACTACGTGGGGTTTTTCAAGATTGTTGGCCGATGTTTGGACCAAGCTGCAACAGTTTGATATGATATCTTTTTAGAAATGTGATTGGGTCGCCTTTCTCTGTTCTTAAATTTTGCATATTATTAGCTGATATTTTGAATATCATTATGGGTTGAGATTATTAGCTGATATTCCGAACCACGTATCCATATGTGCACTCGTAATTTCCAAGACATGATAAAGAATGAGATTTTTAACAGGGCTGCTTGCTCCTACGTAGAGAAGGACGGAGCTTTAATGGAAATTGACACCACAGCTCCGAGTTATTGGTTGAACTGGAGATTCTTGCTCTGTGCAATATGGATTGTAATACTTATGGTTTCCTCCGCGCTTATCATATGGAGAAACGAAAGGCCAAGCAAACTCCAAAAACGAAAACGTGGGAGCGAAAAGGAGACAGCATCGTCAAATGTATACAAGATCGACGCTTGGGGGACATGTGCTACATCAATCCATCCCATCGTGCTCTTAACTTTTCGGGTTTTTGCTTTCTGCTGTATGCTTCCGTTGATCATAGCCGACGCTATGGTGCGCAACGGTGAAGTTTTTAAGTTTTATACTGAGTAAGTCCTCTAGCAGTTTCATCCCTTCTTTCTTTCCTTTTCATTATTTTCTGTTAATTATTAGCTTTTGCTCAGAAAAATGGCCGAAGTGATGGAGTTGAGCCTTTTCTTTGTGTGCTCTTTTGAATTTTGATGCCTTAAAGGACATTTCCATGGGTTTTTGGTATGTGCATATGTCTGAATCCCACCATTTCTTTTGTTGCTTTTTGTTATGTGACAGGTGGACTTTCACGCTAGTTACAATCTATTTCTTGGTAAAATACTCAATCCTCGAATCTCTTAAACTACATATTGTGGTTTTGGTTGTTCATTATAACAGTGATGGTCAATGACTTAAAGCCATAGTTTGATTTTGTAGCTAGGATTTGTAGTATCAGTTCAGGGATGTCTTCGTCACTCCCGGAAAGGGCAGACGAAGAACGAGGCTCATACACAGCACCATTGCCTGGAGATAATATCCCAGATGAATCTCACGAAACTAATAATCGAAACTCATCTGTCATGGAATATGCCTTGCAAATCATGTTTCAGGTACATATTATGTCCTCTATTCAATCATCCCCTATCTTTTCAATCTTTTTCCTTTTTCTCTTTGTTTTTAGATATCTGCTGCTCTTTGTAGATGTGTGCTGGGGCTGTGGCGCTCACTGACATCGTCTTTTGGCTCGTTTTGTACCCTTTCCTAATGCCCAAAACCTTCAAACTAAACTTCGTAAGCATTGTGTACCGAAAAAAACACGATAAAGCTAAAAAGCTATCGCCTTTGACGTATTTAAAATATCCTTTCTCGTCGCAGATAGCAACTTGCATGCATTCAGTGAATGCAGTCTTCCTCGTCGGCGAAATGGCCTTAAACAACCTGGTAATTCTTTGTACAGCTAACGACTACTTGTAATATACATTCCTTGCAAGAATCTAAGACGATTATGGACTCTGTTGCAGAAATTTCCCTTCTTTCGAATTGCTTACTTCTTCCTATGGACATGCACTTACGTCATGTTTCAGTGGATTGTTCATGCCTGCGTCTCAGCAAGGTTATATATATATATCTATATATTATATATATACAAATATGTATATTCTTTTCACTTCATCGCAAGAATCATATGATTTTTTTTTTTTTGAATCCTCACCTTTCTTCTTATTGTGACAGTTGGCCTTACTCTTTCCTGGATCTGTCGTCTGATTATGCTCCTGCTTGGTATGATTGCTGAGAACTTCCATTTGATTTTCACAATATGGATAATTTAATCTCTTTTAATTGGCTAAATTTCAATAATTATTACAGGTATCTGGCCGTTGGGCTGCTGCATTTTCCATGCTTTGGGATCTTTACTCTTCTTTTCACCGTGAAGCAACGGTTCCAATCTCGATAACTATTTATAAAATATGTATATCTATTTGTAATTTTACAATTTCTTTGGATACAAGAGCCAGCCCATTTCGGGGGCCTTCTTTATTAAATGACTGACATCTACACATAAATACCTAACTGAATAAATTTTTTACACATAGATACCCATGTCAGAAAATTTTATAGATAGGTACCCGATTTAATTTTCACCAGTTTTTTCGATCATGCCGTACCTTTCTGTATGTGTATGGCGTACCATAACATGTTGATATAGGGTACCTAAATGTTGTTCATACGGCGTACTTTATGTTTTAAATAGGGCGTATCTAAATGTGCTAATACGGCGAACCATTTTCTATTATATAGGGTACCCAAATGTTTTGATATAGGGTATCCAAATGTGTTGTATGGCGTACCTGCGACGGATCAGGTATATATCTGCAAAAAATTTATTCTGTTAGTTACCTGCACATAAAAAAATCCTGACAAGATACTAAATTGCAAGTTTTTTTACAGATGGAGTATTTATGTGTAAAGACCCCATTAAATAATGTGAAAAAAAATAATATTTAATGAATTAGGGTTGTTTTTGAAAAATTTAACAAAATATGGTATTTCGCGGTTAATAGACGCGACGCCGCACCAGCTAGCTAACAGAACAAATTGATAAGTATTTTGTTTTAACAAAAAAAAGAAAGCAATTCAACTAATAATAATGTTAACAAAACAAATTGATGAGTGTTTTGTATTAACAAAAGAGAAAGCAATTCACTAATAATAATGTGCATGATGACGCTATTTAATCAATCGACTCTCAAAGTCAAGCAACTGTTATTTATATTTTTTGTATATGTGAGGAGGATCGAATGTGAGGACGATTGAAGCTGAGTATAGTTTTTGAAGAGAATGATTTATCAAATTTTTATTTCTTGTTCTCTTACTTTAACATTCACGTACATGCATATTTATAGATGTATATCATACATGATAAGAGATAGAGATAACTTTGACTAAAAACTACACAATCCAATGCAGATTTTGCATATCAATTTTATCGGATCTATCTTGACTTTTGCAACTCATTTTTTTCGTTTTCTTCCCAAATGATTTCCTTAGATATGTGGCTTCCCATTTGTCAAGATTTTCATGCTGCTCATTTTATTTTTGGTTGACAAATTTGAGCTTATCCAACAAATTCCCCCCTTAAGCTCAAATCATTCGGACTTTCAGCATTCCTTAAACTTAACTCTTTTTCGTCTGTCGTATGTCGCGGCTCGCCATTTGCCGTCTTTAAATACCTTCGAACACTTCACTTCAATACTTACTTCTCGAGCTGCTTTATATGCCTTTTCACCGTCAGTACGTGCTATCGCTATCCGCCTGCTTTTTCTTTCTTGCTCGATCGTCAACTTTCTTTCTTCGACCACTTTCGCCTTTTGGCTAGTTTCTTCTAACGTATTCTTTTTTTCGAACAGTTCCTGCATAAAAAATATATTGTTGTCGAATCTTATCAGCCTCGTGATCATCAACTTCTTATCGCTGATATAATAAACTAAATATTTTTCTCTTCGTTCTTCATCCTCGTGACGTAGTCCTTCAGGCTCATCAGCTTATCGCATGAACCCGTATAATGAATATTGACTTCGTCGTTAGTATCGGGCTTGTCGAATCCTCCGTACTCCTTCTCGTTAATCTCCTCCATGATGGCGAGCATGTACTGCTCTGTCTCGTTGTTCACGAACGTATGACCTTTTTTGAATTTATTTGCGACCTTCTCCACGACCTGTACATGGTCTTTGTCGTGCCCAATATCCGCGGGTGTGTCGATTGAGTCCTTCGCTCCGGATCGCTTGGCCTTCCTTGGCATCTCCAGGGTCTCCTTCGTTTGTACGTCAGTCGCCTCTTTGGTCACGAGGTCATCGATCTTATTCGTGACCTCCTCTGGGATTTCTCTGCGATTTTCGCCGATATCTTTTTTCTTCATATTTTGGTTATCGCCCATCAACTTGGGGACCTCCTTAGTAGTCGTCTTGACTACGTCTTTCTCGCCCGCTTCTAATTTTTCGACGAGCTCGTACTTGTTGTTGCTTCGGGTTTTCAATTTGTTCATGTAGATCTCAAGGCTGTTTCTCGCATCGATCCATTCTTTTATCTCCTTGTCTTTCTTGCGTATCTTTTCTTCGTCAATGCGTTTTTTCTCGTTAAGACTGACCTCCGTAGGTTCTCTAGTCTTCTGTGTCGTGACTTTACCGACAACATGTCGCATGGCCTCCGTCGTGGCTGCATGCGCGACCATCTCGTCACTCTCCTGCGTCTCACCTTGTACGGCTTTTTCAGCCTGCTGGGAAGTTGGTTTCTTTCTCGTCTCTTCTCTGGCATCAACAGCGTTCTCGGCTACCGTGTCATATTTCTCTGTGGCTTTCTCATCCGCCTCGTTAAATGTATCTGTAGCTTCATCCGACGACGTGTGCATGGTGTCGTCGACCTCGTTCTTCATCTCATGGGCATTCTCCGATGCCTTCATGTCGATCTCCTTAACTTTCTCAGATGGTTGTGGTGGCGGCGTTTCTTCGACCGCCTTCTCTTTCTCGAGCTTTGAGGGCTCCTCCTCTTCATCGCCATCGGTTTTCATCTTTGATGATTTGCCTTCTTCTTTTCCCATCTCGGGTTTTAGTGGTGGTTCGACCTTTTTCTTTTCCACCACCGGCTCAGCGTGATCTTTATCACGCTCGGTCTCGGCGTCACCATCTTCTCATACGTGTTCGCCTTCAACCTTCTTGTTCTCCTTCGTCGTCTCAAGTTCGCCCAATTTTTGTGGCTGAACTTGGTTGCTGCAAGCGTCTTTATACGCTTTCTCCAACAGATCTCAGGCTTCCTTGGCGTTTGTTGTTGCACATATCACTCTAGCACCAGTAAATTCTACCGCTTTGCGGATGACGACGAGCGCAAGACTATTTTCTATGGCGGCGACTCGCAACGTCTTTCCTTGTGGCCTTGTATACCCCTTCGTATCGGGAGAATATCCATCTTCGACTATTTCCCATAAGCCTTCTGATTTCAGTAGCGCTCTCGTCTCGGCGCTCCACCTTACGTAATTATTTTCGGTGAGTTTTGGCGGGAGTGGCATTCCAACACCTGGTAATTTCAGCATCACCATCGGCTCTGATACCATTTTGTTATTTATATTTTTTGTATATGTGAGGAGGATCGAATGAGAGGACGATTGAAGCTGAGTATAGTTTTTGAAGAGAATGATTTACCAAATTTTATTTCTTGTTCTCTTACTTTAACATTCACGTACATGCATATTTATAGATGTATATCATACATGATAAGAGATAGAGATAACTTTGACTAAAAACTACACAATCCAATGCAGATTTTGCATATCAATTTTATCGGATCTATCTTGACTTTTGCAACTCATTTTTTTCGTTTTCTTCCCAATGATTTCCTTAGATATGTGGCTTCCCATTTGTCAAGATTTTCATGCTGCTCATTTTATTTTTGGTTGACAAATTTGAGCTTATCCAACAGCAACTCCATCCACATGATTACAAAAGGTATTGGTGGTTTGGTATATTCATCATTGTTAAAATATATAATTAACTTACTATTTATCGATTAATCACGACGTGACCTTGAATAAACCATAATTATTTACTTGAGTGTTGCTATCGATTAGGCATCTCTAATTTAACTTTTTTGTTGAATATCTTCTACCGCGTTTAACAAAATTAAATATATAAACATATTAGGTAACTTGCTATTTATCAATATTATATTTATATCGTTTTATAAATTAGTATTTTTAATATTATCGAATATCGAAAAATATACGATATTATCACTTTAATCGTCGTAAACACACAATAAATTATATGAATTTAATGATATCACATGAAATAACGATGATCTCATTATTTGGTGGATTATGTAACTAATAAATATAAAATAAGTTAAAATAAAAAAAAATAAAAAAATAAAAAATTAAATAAAAGGGAGTGTTGCACCTAATGGGACGACGTTATGAATAAAATAATAAAAAAAATAAAAAGAGAACGTCCCACCCATTAGGTGCGAGTGCGACGTCGCGTCTTTTAACCGTGAAATACCATATTTTGTTAAATTTTTCAAAAACGACCCAAATTCATTAAATATTTTTTTTTTTTTTGGTAAAGAAGTTATCATTACCACCAGATGCCTTGATTGTTCATTACATCACACTTTCTCAAACAGTGAACTACCCCTCAGCTAATTAGACAGATAATAACTGATGCAAATAATCTTGCTCTTCCCGCTTTGTATAAAGGATCCTCAAACTGATAATCTGATCAAGGGCCCCCTTCTTGATCATTTTTATTACTTCCTCGCCTGATCTATCTGCTTCACCATGGAGTCTTCGATTACGTTCATTCCAAATCATGTAGATCAAAGCAGTAATCACCAGTATTCTCACCTTACAAATCTTATGCTTTCTCTTCCCCAACTGCCGTAGTAGTCTCTTCACGGCCTCTAACTCGGCCGGAATCCGTATCTTGATCCACCTTTGTATCTCCTCTTTTACAGATGCACTGAACTCACATTGTATGAAGATATGCGGCAGGTTTTCCTCTTCCTTCCTGCATAGCAAACACTTCGTATCCGGGATCACCATGCCCCATCTCTGTAATCGATCCCTTGTCAGAATTTTTCCCTGAACAATTAGCCACAGCATCATAGCTTGTTTAGGTATAGACCACCTATTCCACACTGCTTTTGCTAGGTCAAATTTAACTTCCCTATGCTGCCCCAGCCAATTATATCCCGATGCGATAGTATATTCCCCTGATACATTGCCCATCCATCGCCCATGTTCCACTCCCTGTCTGAACATCTCCTTTATTTTATTCAATTTCCTCCATGTCCAACTACAATCATTAGGTACTTGATGCTCCCAGAATTCCCCATCCCGTAGGTACACACCATTTAACCATCGAATCCATAGA
The DNA here is from genome assembly GCA_027422505.1 of Craterostigma plantagineum. Classification (NCBI taxonomy): domain Eukaryota; kingdom Viridiplantae; phylum Streptophyta; class Magnoliopsida; order Lamiales; family Linderniaceae; genus Craterostigma; species Craterostigma plantagineum. Next base: position 12,945 of record JAPQWV010003231.1, read on the forward strand.
CAATCCTTCTTTCTCGCAATATCCCACATTAACCTCCCTAAACAAGCATAGTTCCAATCCCCACAATTCTTAATATTTAATCCTCCACAACTCTTCCTTCTACATACCAAGTCCCAAGCTACTAAGGCTTGGATCTTGCCCGTTTCCTTCTTCCCCCATAGAAACTCTCTACACTTTTGATCCACGAGTTTTACCACGCTTCTTGGTAGGATAAAGATGGACCCCCAGTAAGTATGTAACGATAATAATACTGAATTTATTAAACAGCACCGCCCCGCATATGATAGGTGTCTAGTAGTCCAACAGTTGATATGCTTCACTATTTTATCTACTAGCTCCTGGCACTCGGTTCTGGTCCATTTAGTTGGTGAGATAGGAACTCCCAAATATCTCATTGGAAATTTCCCTTCATCAAAACCTGTCAGCTCGCGTAGCTCCTGTCTCGCGTGATCACTCATACCTGCTATGTAAATCTGCGATTTACTGTTATTTGCCTCCAGTCCCGTGGTGAGTTGGAACTGGCGAAGACTCTCCATGAGCATTTCTACAGATTTCCTGTGAGCTTTGCACATAATGATCAAGTCATCGGCAAAGCATAGATTCACTATCTTGAGCTGTTTACATAGTGGATGATATCTGAAATCCATCCCTTTTGCTGTCAATCTGAGCTTTCTCGTTAAATACTCCATGACCAAGACAAATAACAACGGAGACATTGGATCCCCTTGTCTAATCCCCCTAGCTCCTTTGATGTCCCCTTCCAAGCTCCCATTAATGGATAGTTGATAGGACACTCTTGTAATGCATTGCTCGATCCATCCCACCATTCTAACTGGAAAGTTCAACTTCTGTAGCAGCCGAAGGAGAAATTCCCATTCTATCATATCATATGCCTTTTTCAAATCAATCTTCATAAGGCACCTAGGTGATACTGTTCCTCGTTTATACAGCCTTAGTAATTCTTGAGTGATAAGAATATTGTGGGCAATGGATCTCCCTGACACAAATGCCCCTTGATTCCCATGTACCAGTTTTGGCAGTACTATTCTGATCCTAGAACAGATTAATTTTGCAATACATTTGTATATTGTATTGCAACATGAGATGGGCCGATATTCTCGTGCATAGCTAGGATGGTCAACTTTTGGAATCAATGTTATAGTGGTTTTGGTGAAAGCTGTCATCAATTGCCCTTCCTGAAAGAAGTTCTGTATCAGCTGTATGATATCCTCCCCTACCACCTTCCAAGCCTTCTTATAAAACTCACTATTGTACCCATCGGGCCCGGGAGCTTTATCACTTGGTATTGAGAACATTGCTTTCTTTATGTCATCTCTGCTAAAAGGTTTAACCAGTTCCATCTGCTCTTCGACGGATAAAACCTGGCCCTGCTGTATGACAGCATCCTCAACTACCGTAGTAGTTAGCATTTTGGTGCCTAATATCCCTTCATAGTATCCCACAAGGTGTGCCTCAACATCCTCATAATGGTCTATTAGTTCCCCTGTCTCATTGTAGATAGATGAAATTCTGTTCCTATCAGCCCTTTGCTTTACCATATCATGGAAGAATGTTGTATTCCTGTCGCCTTGTGTCAGCCACACAGTTTTTGCTTTTTGAGCCAAGAACTTAGTTGCAGCCCTGCTCAAATCCTCAAATTCTGTAGCCACCAGTTCCTCTTCCTCTATCAGTTGGGCATTTAGAGGATCATCATGCAGCTTTGCTTGAGCTTCCTTCAGCCGCTGCCTGCACCTTTCCATCGTGTTCACTATATCAGGGAACTGGGTCCTATTCAATTCCTTGAGGGAGCTTTTCAATATCCTTAGTTTATGTAACACATTCCACTCACATTTGTCCGCAACCTTACTCTTCCATACATCAGCAACTATGTCGAGGAATTGTGGTGCATCTGCCCACATGTTTTGAAACTTGAAACTCTTCTTATTTGTCCCCTGAGATCCCACTTTTCTTATCAAAATCGGAGTATGATCAGAGATACTCTCCTCCAGCACATGGGCTTCTATATCCGGATACACCTCAGCCCATGCAATACTTACAAACACCCAATCAATTTTGCTCCATACTCTGTTCTCCTTGTCTTGCCTATTAGTCCAGGTAAATTGGGCCCCTTTCCTTGTCATTTCCATCACTTCACAGTCCCTAATACATTCCTTTAATCCTTCACATTCAGAGGTAGTCACTGGGTTGCCTCCTATTCTGTCCCCTACATTCAAAACATTATTAAAGTCCCCCCAAATTATCCAAGGCTGATTAGTTTGGTGCAAGCCTCTAATATCCTCCCATAACTCCCTCCTCTTTGCCAAAGTGTTGTGCCCATAGACACATGTCAGCAAGAAGTCTGCACTTTGTCTCACAGCTTTCACATGCAGCAGTTGGTCAGTCTTTTTGATAATACTTACACTCCATTCCCTCCTCCAAATCAACACAATTCTTCCATTAGGGTGATATTCCAAGTTGTTTGTATATTCCCAGCCCCTAAAACACTTATCCATCACCTTCTCTATATTATTTTCCTTTATTTTTGTCTCAATAAGACAAGCCAGATTATTCTGCAATTTTTTACATAGCAGACTTATCTCGGCTTGTTTGTGAGGGGTATTCATACCCCTCACATTCCACACTAATGATCTATCCATTGGACGGGGACCCTGGCCGCTGTGAGGCAGCCTGTTCCCTGCTATTTCCCCTGCTGTCATCAAGCCCCAATTCTCTGTATGACTTTCTTCTCCCTTTTATAAACCACTCATCCTGTTTTCCCCATCTCCCTGCTGAGTCTGTCGCATACCCTCTGTTGTCTGCTCTATGAGTTCCTCTCCCTTCTGATATGATGTTTGCCCCACCTGACTTCCCACTTGCTGGGGTCCCTCTGTATTCTGTCTATTCTCTTCTAGGTTGGGTCCATCTGACTTCGTTGCCTGCTGAACCTTCCATTCTTTTTTCCCTGCTTTCCTGCATTCTTGCTGTTCATGGCCAAACATACCACAATTTACACATTTTGTGGGTTTCCATTCATAGATCACTTTTTGCTCACTCAACTGTCCATGCTCATTGATAAAAGCTATGGTGTCCTTCAATTCATGCTTCAATTCAACTTCAACAAGAACTCTTGCATATTGTAATCTTTCTTTTCTCTCGGTTACCCCATCAGCCATAATAGGTCTCCCCACAAGGCTTGCTAACTTGCTTAAACTCCTAGCACCCCAGTATTTCAACTCCAAATGAGGAAATTGGATCCAAATTGGAACTTTCTCCACTTCCCCTTTTTTAAACTGTGTGTTTGAGGTCCACGGGGCTATAATGACCGGCTTCCTGTCAAACTGAATTACTTCCTCCTGTAATACTTTGTCCCGGGTCTCCAAGGAATCAAACTTGACCAGAAATAGTCCAGCTCGCACCTGCAGCACCTTCTGTACTCCATATCTCCTCCACACCCTGTTCAGAAATCCGTTCATCACTGAATACGGGGGGTTTGCACCCAACACATAACATATTATAGATGTGTTCCAGTATTGAATCTCAACGGCAATATCCTCCACATCAATTTGTCCCAATGCCACTCCTTTGGTTAACACCGGTTCCACAAATTCCAGCTTGGTACCCGCATTTCTTAGTTTTGTTATGTCAAACTTTTCCCACACTGATTGACTGTTCTCTCGTTCCTTATCTTTATGTTCACCTGCGTTAACATTTTCCCCTTTGAGGTCCTTCAAAGTACGTTCCAGCATCAGTTTAGTCCCTTGCTCCCCTGTTGGACTACCAACATATTGTCCGATCAGTTTTGTGATGGTTTCCAGGATAGGTTCACCCGACTGCGTCATTGTTTGTGGTGTATTTATGGTCTCCATCTGCGCATCTTTTGGGATAATCACACCCATTTCAGGCGTGGAAGGACTATGTTTCGTTGTCCTCTTCTTCTTGGCCATAGCCGCGGCTTGCCACCGGAGAAGGCGGAGGAAAAGCAATGAAACAGTAGCTCTCGTGAATCGCCTTTAGTGTGTGTAAATCGCACCTTTAGTGTGTGTAAATCGCCACCATTCTCGTCTGTGTTGTGAAGTATGACTCTTAACTGAGCACATGTTGCTATCTTATGTATGATAGAGCGAAGGAAGGAGACACTGTATTGGATGTGTGCTGTGGAAGTGGAGATTTGGCTTTTGTCTTGTCTGAGAAAGTTGGACTCAGAGGGAAGGTTCGCCTTTCGCTCCTTTCTCCATTTCTCCGTATTTTCTCTTTTTGCTTTTTCCGAGTTTCAAACGTACTGATAATCATGATCGAATGGGGTAAACATGACAGTCTTAATATGGATTCTTATTCAACTGAAGCAGTATTAGAATGCCGACGCGTAGTTTCTGAGCTGGCGATTTTGCAGGTGTTTGCTCTTGATTTTTCGAAGGAGCAACTGCAAATTGCTGCATCTCGTCAGCGTGAGCGCTCGAGAGCGTGCTATAAGAACATTGAGTAAGCAATTTAGTCTCAGAAATATGCTTGTTAGGCCGCAACAGAGAGGCAACCGAACCATAAAAAATCATGATCAAATTTTTTGATTATTGTAGCTTCGAATATTTGTCTGGATACACTCGTATTACTTCCGTAATCTGATGAACTGTAGATGGATAGAAGGAGATGCCTGTCAGTTACCATTCTCAGACTCATCTTTTGATGCTGCTACAATCGGCTATGGATTGAGAAACATAGTGGATAGAAAGAAAGTGTTAGAGTGAAGACAATTTGTAAGAGAATAATGACTTTATTGATGACTGAAGAACAAGATTCAGCGACAGACTCAAAAGAAACCACACAGAAATTCCCCCTCGTGAATAACCTTCACCACATGCTGGGAAAATGTTTTTCAACTTGGAGTTGCTTTCTTCTATTCTCATCAAAAACTATGTAACTGATGGTCAAAGCAATAATTACTAAATATTATTCTTCCTTATTCTCAGCCTTGCATTAATCATCTTGATATTAGCTCTTGCATTAATCACCCTTCTCCTTAGCAAATCCCTTGATCGACTCCTTCCATTCCTCCTTATCCTCAGCTTTTAGTATTTCCTCTCTCTCAGTGCATGAAATCTCCCCAAGCCCATCGGTCCGCGGCCCACGATTCCCGAGCTTAGACCGACGTTCGTATACTCGAACCGATACCTCATTTTTTTCGGCCGTTTGAACGTTATTCGTAACAATACCTTCCCCTTGAAAAGATGCCTTGTCCTCAAGGCAGTGGTGTGGAAATTGAGCTGTGAAGTCATTAATATTGACCCATGTTGCATCATCGGTGCTCTTGCCATGCCATTTCACTAAGAATTCTCCTTGGGAACTATCCATTTCATCATACCCGCGTATCGCCAAATTTTCTCCGGAACAAAATCATCTCGTTCGGTCTGCCCCAAATGGTCTGGTAGTTCAGCCTCCACCGGGTGGTTTCCGACCACTCGTTTTAACTGCGATACGTGGAACACGGGGTGAACCCGACTTGACGGGGGTAGTTCCAATCGATACGCCACTGCCCCTATGCGTTCGATAATTTTGTATGGCCCATAAAAATGAGGCGCCAGTTTTTGCGGGACACGTGCTGCGAGGGATCGCTGGCGATGTGGTCTAATCTTAAGAAAAACAGAGTCGCCCACATCGAAGATTACCTCACGACGGTGTGCGTTGGCTGATCTGACCATTCGTTGCTGGGCACGACTTAAGTTATGTTTCAGCTGTCGAAGAATCTCATCTCGATTGATCGGTTATCGCAGCCACACGACTCTCACCGGTCATACCTTTCAACAGATTCGGCGGAGGGCGGCCATACACAGCGAAGAAAGGTGTCATTCCTGCCGCTGATTGGAACGTGGTGTTATACCAGTACTCTGACCATGCTAACCATTTCTGCCATGTTCGAGGTTGTTCGCTTGTGAAGCATCGAAGATAAGTTTCTAACGTCCGATTGAGGACTTCGGTTTGGCCATCCGTCTCCGGGTGATAAGCTGAACTCATCTTCAGTTTCGTGCCGTGGAGACGAAAAAGCTCACGCCAAAAAATTGCTTACGAAAATCGGGTCGCGATCGCTTACGATGCTGCTTGGGATCCCGTGCAGTCGGACCACATTATCGACGAATTTTTCTGCCACCACTCGCGCGTTGTACGGGTGCTTGAGCGCGATAAAGTGTGCGTACTTTGAGAAGCGGTCGACAATTACCATGATACTATCATAGCCGTTATTTCGGAAGACCCGAAATAAAATCCATCGAAATATCCTCCCATATGCGATCCGGAATCGTAATGGTTGTAAGAGACCGCCGGAGAAAGTGTGTCGTACTTCATCTTCTGGCAAGTTAAACATGCTGCTACAAACTGCTTGACATCATTCATCATATTGCGCCAGAACAAGGTAGCTGCAAGTCGCCGATAAGTTCGGAAAGCCCCGGAGTGTCCGCCAGTTGGCGTTGAATGGTATTCTGAGATTAGTGTAGGAATCATTGGCGACGATGATGGGATTACTAGTCGTCCGCGATAAAATAAGTGACCGTTGATCAAACTATAAGGTCGTCGGCATGTGGGATCAGCAGTGAGAGCTTCCACAATTTCCCGTAAGAAAGAGTCCTGTGACACTGCTGTAGAAATATCATTTCGATCAAGCCAATATGGGGCACTAATAGCGAGTAATTCGATGTCTGCGGTCTGTCGAGATAATGAATCTGCGGCATTATTCGTGACCCCCGTTTGAACTCGACGTCAAAGTTATAACCCAAAAGCTTCGATACCCAAACCTGTTGCGCAGGAGTTGCTATCTTTTGATGTAATAAAGAACGTAGACTACGGTGATCCGTGCGGACGATAAAATGACGCCCCAAGATTGTACATTGTAGCCCTCTCTCTTTTGTAACCCACACACTTGGAAGAAACAACTCTTTTTGATTTTTCTCTTTTTGCTCTTTTTCTTTCCTCTTGGATCTCTCTCTTGATGTGTAGTTGTTTGCTATAAGATCCTTGACTTGTTCTGCCCGTCACTGTTATTTTTATAGGTCTTCCCACTTTGAAATAACCGTTAGACTCAATAATATACGCGCTGGGAGCCTTTGGGAGCCTTTGTTGACTTTGGTCAATGCTGTCAGCTTTATCTGTCTGTACCTCTGTTGCTGCCAGTAAAGAGTTGTTCAGTCAACAGTTGACCAGTCAATCCAGTCATTGACCGGACCAGTCATTGACCGAACCAGTCAAGACCGAAACCGACCAGTCAGTCTGAAACCGGACCAGTCCAGTCCAGTGAGCAAACCGAAATCGGGTTGACCGACAGTTGACTACGTTGACCAGTATTGACCGGCAGTTGACCGACCTGGTTTTCGCCCTGAGCTCATATTTGATATCTGTTTTACGAACCGGCTCATCTGCACACTCAATAAATATGTTAGTAATACAATTACTAGGTTTTGTGTTCATCAAATCGAATTGCTTAGATATTATCCAACATGTTATATCGATCTTCCAAGTTTTACCACTAGTCTTTCGGGTCTTTCATTTGTTAGGTATTCAATTTTTAGACTTTCATGAATGTGGTGCGAAGAAAAATCATTGCCTTCGCCTTGTCCTTCTCAGATGTCGCACTGGTTGGTTTGATGGTATCACCTAGACCTTTTGCTTTCAGATGAATTTCGGCATCTAGTGTCCAAGATAGATAATTTCGGCCAGTAATATCGAGTGCAACAAACTCAAGGCTCGCCAAATTCGTCATATTACTATAAAATACAAAAAACATTCAAAAATGCTAATATAACAAAATATTACATGAATAACTAATCTTAATAAAAATAATATTCGAAAAATATAGCCGGTATCGCCAATTATTTGAATATATAATTTGAGAGTGACTTGCGGGAGTTACAAACGGGCACATAATAGGCGGTATAAACGGCACATATCAGGTGGTACAAACCATCACATGATAGGCGGTATAAATCAAACCAAGCTAGTTGGACAAACCGAACCAAGCTAGTCGATAAACCGAACCAAGCTAGTCGGATAAACTGAACCAAGCTAGTCGGATAAAAAAAAATTAATATGTCACCTCTGGGATTCAAAACGGGACCTCCCATCACTTAGATTGACGATATTCCGCGAAACCAGTCGGACTATGGCATTTTGTTGTATATTGTATGTATATTTAAATTTGTATAATATTGATGAAATAAAATTATTATACCTTAATTATGCCCGTAAATGTTCGGCAGAAATTAGCGTCGCCGGCGGAGATCGGCGTTGTCGGTAGAGCCTTGTGCTGATAACGTGTTATAAAAATATTTATATAATATTATAAAACTAACGTGTGTGTGGTATGAATCAAAGAAATTCTATTACTTAGTATTCTCAAATGACCAATAGGAGGCCTATTTATAGGGCAAGATGTAAAACATTCAACCAATGAAATTAATGCAAATTAAATAAATATAGATCCAACCAATGCTAATGGGTATCCATACCTATTTGTTTAAAATAGGTTTATTTGGATAACTCTGTATTTTTACATAAGTTCTTTCTTATGAATAATATTGTCATTATGATTAATACTTAAAATTATGGATCTCGTTAATAAGTATTTGATTGATAATTAATTAGTTATGCCACTTTAGATTTCCGTTTTTAAACAAATCGTAACCTTTATTACGCGCGACAAAGGTTCGAAAAAACTGGACAAAACTCGAGGTGGGTGGGGAGAAACCTCCATTGTCTGAACCTACGAATTTTGTCAAATAATTTATCAACAAAGTTTCAAGAGATTTAACATTGCTACACTTGACAAAATAATCAATGATAACATAGATACGTAATCCTCAATGGTTGAGCCAGACAACTTCGAGTTTGAAGATCTTGAACGTAGCTTCGTATAAGAGTTATTCGACTTCATAAATTTGACCTCACTGTCTATGACTTGCTAGTGAGCTTTGGATACTTGAAATATAATTGTTGTGTGAATTTTGCCATTTAAAAGTAAAGTTAGTTGATTTTTTCAAGTTAAAATAGATAGCCTACAAGTTTTTTGATTCAAGTAGAGGAACAACGTAATGATGCACATCATTTTGAAACCAAACATTCTATTTATAAATCTAACTTAGGTTGAAACATTGTTGCATTTTGAATTAACCTCAATCAAAATTTTAGTCATCTGAATATTTTCATTTAAGATTATTTTGTTACTAAAATGTTTGAATGGACGAGTTAGATTATTAATAAAAATTAATAATAACAATACAGGGGTGTTTGTTTCTGGTGATCCATCATCATGGTGATACTCGCATCATCGTATTGTGAGTATCACTGTGATGTGGATCAATGTGTTATATCATCCTGTGCTTGTTTTGGGTTTGTTTTGGTTTGGTATTTCATTTCGCATATCAAGGTGATATTTGAGTATTATGTTTGAATCACGGTGATGTATGGCTGTTAAAATCGACCCGACCCGCCAACCCGACACGAACCGCACCCGAAAAAAATAGCAGTTTAGGGTTAACATTTTTGACCTGTTTAAGTAAATGGGTAAACCGAACCCAACCCAATTATTACGTGGGTCAGGTTAGGGTTCAGATTTTCAACCCGATATCAACCCGAAATCAACCCGTTTATCAACTCATTTAACCCGAATAATCTATTCTATAAAATATATTAATATAAATAAAATAAAAGGATTAGTTTATGAGGTGTTAGTTTATTTTTTCGCCTTTTCTTCCCTATATAATCATTTGATTTCATTTGATTTTTTAAGCAAAAATGGATTCTATTCCTATGCTCGATGAATTATGCGAAGATGTCAAGAAATAAGGGTGGGAGATCAAATGGAAAGAGAGTATAGTTAAGAGTTCGAGTCAAATATCATCGGCTTCGGTTAATACTTGATGACCATGAAATAATTTGCTTGGTATTTAATTATTGAGGTTATTAGGAACTTTAATTGTCTCTTACTTACGACTTATGATGATGTTTTTTAGAAAAAAAATTGATTAGTTCTCCCTTTTTTGTTTAATTTGAATTTATAATTCTGTTAATTTTGTTTTTTTCTTTTTTCTTTTTAATTTTAAACGGGGTTGGCGGGTTCGGTTAGGGTTAAAGCGGGTTGGGTTTGAGTTTGATTTTTCAACCTGTTTAAGTAAACAGGTCAGAGTTGAAGTTTTCAACCGTTTATTAAACGGGTTAAACCCGAGGGTGACCCAACCCGACCTGTTTACCACCCCTAGTGATGTGTGGAGTGATATTGCATAAATGACATATTTAACCCTACTTATATCATATAGGTAATGTGAAATATGTTTCTGTTGAGATGATATATTACGTAATAATGATCAATATTTTAGTATCGAGTTTAAAATTTCTTTAAGCATTAATTATAAGGCTATTATATAATTATCTATATTATTTTATATTTTAGTTATTGAATATGTTTTAAGATTTAAAATAGTTAGTTACATAATTTATAATATGAATAAGGTTATATAAGGAATAAATGTTAAAATATCATAGGTAATATTTTCCAAATAAAAATTTCAAATATCACATCATCACGTAACGTTGGATCACCTAGCTTTTTGGGAGTGATCCAAAAGTTAAAATATCACCCTACTTTGATCACCTAGGTGATCCTTCATTACGGCGATGACTCATCACCTACGAAAAACAAACACAGTTATGGTGATGTGATGATCACGGTGATGTTTTGGAGGATCACCTCAAAACCAACACTCCATAATAAAAAAAAACATGGGCATTTATCGCCGCGCCTTGAGGCGGCTATATGTTTCTAGTTATATCTTATAAATGTGTATGAGTTAATGAATAGTGTATTTAGTCATAACTATAATTCTAGATACAGTAGAAAACTCTATAAATTAATATTCGATAAATTAATAAACTCTTAAGATAATATTTTCGGTCGGTCCGACTCGGGGATAACGTACTAAATTAATAATTCTCTAAAATTATAAGATAATAGACTTTTGATAATTTCTATAGGTCCCGTATAATTATAAATTAATAATTCCACAAAAGCATTCTCCTGTTACATTGAAAATGACTCAATTGTGATTTGTTTTTGTAGAAGAAATCATTTCTCCTTGCATATGTCTCTAATTATCCTTAAGAACTTCTAATTATTCTTCTGATGATCAGATTTTTAAATCTGGATCTTCAGTCAATTTGAGAATTTCTAAAACATTAGTATCCAAGACATTGATTTCCTGAAATTCGAAATGATTTGATACCAATTATTATCTTCTGATTCAGATTCTGATTTATCTGAATCTTTGGAACAAGGTTGACCTATTTGACAGTTTCTACATTCATCAGATTCTGATGAAATATCTTCAATGATATTATTTTCATCATTCGAAGAATATTCTGATTCATTATCATATTCAATAAGGATTTTTGATAGTGTTTCTTTTAATTCACTATCAATTTCTATATTATTGATTTTCTTCTTGGTCCAGCAAGTCTTTGCTTTATGACCAATTTTACCGCATTTTCGGCAAACAATAGGAGGAAATTTATTTTTGTATTGATAATTCTTATCTTTAGAGAATTTTTGTTCTCTTCTTTAAAATTTTTATTTTTCCTTCTTTCGTATTGTTTAGAAGAATACCTTTTAGTTTTATGTTCTTTACGAGTTTTGCTCGTAGAGGGATTTTCCATGCCAAATTGGCCACATAATTCTCATAATTGTTTCTTTTTATCAAGAGAATGTCTCTTGACCTGTTTATTCAGCTTTATTTCATTGCATAAAGCCAAACCTTCCTGTATAGGGGTTCCAATAAGTTTTCCATAAGTATAGGAGCTATAATCAATACTTGATTCTCCTTTTCTAAGGTTATTCTTTACTCTTTCAGCAAAGAGCAAGGGTAGACCATCTATAAATTTAGATTTTCAATGAGTGTTGTTCGACTCACGGAGTTCCATAACTCGACTAAGGAAAATATCCTTATACCATCTAAAAGATGTAAGTGTCTTACATCTATCTGGAGCAAAGTTATGATATTTTCAGAATTATCAGACCACGGCCTGTAAAATGTTCAATAATGTTAACACAAAGGGTGTAAACAACATTATCTATTTGTTCATCGTTTTCTTCTTTAACAGTAAAATAAATATCGTCTTTTTCTTTTTGAGATAAATAATTATCCCACCATCCTTTTAGCTGACCAGTGAAACCAGCGACAATTATATTTGCAACGGCTTTATCATTATTTTGATTAGTTTTGCAAATTGTGCTATACATTAGCATTCTATGTATCATATTATAGATTTGTCTTTCAGTATAACCGTCTAGGTTCCATTCGTATATGCATCTACAATTATACGAATTATTGAGCATAATTTCTTGTTCTTCGAACAAGATATCTTGTGGAGTAGGCCTAGGGTAATAATATTACTTTGAGTTGGCTTATCAGCATATTTTGTATGCTTAAGTTTATTAATTTCTTGATTAAAAGTATTTGAAAATTATCTGAATTTTCCAATTGATCTTCAAATTCTTCGCTCAAAGTATTAAGCTTAAGATTTTGAAATTTTTCTTCAAGTAATTTCTCAATATGAGAAATAGATTTTAGTTTAAAATTTGTAACTTCAGGAGGAAGTTGAATACTGGGAGACGCAATATCAACTGATCTTAAATTATTTTTTTCTTTTAATAAAAGGTTTTTTATGTTTTTCATTGAAGATGAAACTTCCTCAATATTTTTCTTTAATAAAGAAATTTGTTCTCCTAAAATAATAACATACATATTTGTATAATTTTGTTGTTTAAAAGACTGTTAATATGATTAATAGTAACAGAAAGCGTATCATTTTCCTTTTCAAATAATTTTTGGAAAGCATTAAAAAATCTAATTTCTTTTTTTTTTTTCATTTGGAAACTAGTTTGGGGAGGGAAAATTGAAGTAAAATTTTTCCCAGTTGAATGCTTATAATTCTTTCAAGAACAGAGATCATATTTTAAAAATATTTTGATAAAAACCAAGGAACAAAAGGCAATTTTTCATTTCGATTTCCTAAATCTTTATAAATCTTGAATAATATTTTTGTCTTCTTTATTAAAATTTTCAAAAAAACCATTTTCTGAAAAGTTCCCATTTGGGTTGGAAAAATTCTTGTTGAATTTTCTTTCTGGCCGGTGATCCCGGGCTAAAATCAGTTTTTGATTTAAAATCCATTAAACATGAAAATCCATTTCAGACTCGGTTATTTCTTCATCTTGATTTTAAAATATTCCATGAACAATATTACTAGAATTTATTTTAAGTTCTTCTACTTTACTTTGTAGGTAATCACTAGAGATTGATTCTCTAGCTTGGGAAGTCGAAGCTCTAGAAGGAGATCTTATCATATAATCACACGGTGATATATGATAATGAGAAGATGTTGATCTAGTAATTCTAGATCTTGGGGTTTTAATAACAATAGATTTTCTATTCTGCTCAAATTGTATTTGAACAGTTCCATCTGTGGCCTGTATTATTTGAGTAGGATTGTTTTTAATTTTTGGCCGAAGAGGCATGGCTCGTTCAATAACCCAATTTTTTGGTAATTGAATTTCTTCCCATTTGATAGATCTACGAGTTGTAATAATAGATTTACTGAAATTAGTTTCTATAAGAATAGTATCGTTGATGGGTTTATCAACGATTTTACATTGTGGATTAAGCGTATATAAAGGCTTATAATAAATCCTATAACAGATACAAATTACTTCTGATCCAGGAGCGTAATTATATCCGTGAGTTTTGACATTTAATGTCAGAGCGTCCAATATATTGACATCAGTCAATGATAATTGGAGATTTGGGTATATATTAAAGTATACTGGGCCATGAGCGAGACTGGACCGAATAATTCCCATTAGGGATTGTTTCCAGTCGAGATTACAACCATCTCTAAGAGATGCTATAAAGCTCTCAGGTAATCCTTCTAAAGTCAAAGGCTCAAAGGCTACCTGGACTAACCCTATATGGACAAACTTATGGTTTATTCTATATTTTTCTAAGTCTCTAGTACTTAGAAGTCTAATAACCATCTCTTCGTTATTAAGAGAGATAGTTTCTTCAGTAGTTTTAACTGCCTATTTTAAACCTAATTTTTCAAAGGTTCCTAATTCGTAGATTATTTATAATCTATTTTAGGAATTGTCCAACGATTTAATTTATCTAAATCTTGAGGAACGTCATATTTCCTCTTCAATACTGTTTTCCTTCGCATCAATTCATGATAACAAATCGTTAAACTACACCTCAACTTCTTAAGAAAGTGTAATACTTGAAATTACTTGAAGAAAATAAACAATTAGGAGAATTCTGTGCCAATTTGGCATGGAAAATCCCTCTACGAGCAAAACTCGTAAAGAACATAAAACTAAAAGGAATTTCTTATTTGAGCAAATGAATATATACGAAATTGTGATTATACAAAGCTGGCATGAGATACATTCGTATTTCCTTTTTTCTCTCTCGAAGCAATAGTACAATAATCCTTTCATATTGTATAAAATTTGTTTTTATTATTTTGTGTGATGAAGGTTGTAAATTTGGAGCAAGTCGAAAAGGACAAAATCTGCACTTACAGTGGGCAATGAGCATGCTTCATTCAAGGTCAGTAGGCTTTTATACCGTGAATGAGCCTCACGTGGTTGAATGGTTTTTGTTGCTAATTTGTATGCATCAGATGAAACATATCTCCCTACCGTTGTTATTTTTTTCCCTTGCATGTTCATATAACCACAGGGGTGGAGTTATTTCAGTTGCATCACATTTGAACTCTTCTTTCTTCTAATCTCACATGAAATGTTCTCTGATAAGAAATAAACACTAAGGACCCTGTTGATTACCTGACGACCCTAGGCAAAGCACGGTTGATTTTCTACGATTTGGCGTGTATAGAGAAAGATTTTAGTGTTCAATCTTCGGCGGTTTAGTGGTTTGTATTGGGGAGGTCATATGTGTCATGAAATCTCAGTTTATTTAAAATTTTGAGTTAACATGTTGTGTTGAGTGATAATGAGGTATGATTGTATGAATAATGTTCTACAACTTTCGTATTATTATCGATGTTCCTCATTTTTTTATTAACGACGCAATTGACTTATCATTAATGGTGGAATGTTATTCATGACGAGCGGTTCCTTCCATTAAACTGTTTCGGGGTTCAAAAATCGTAGTCAAAGTTCGTTTGACTGAAAGGATCCTCACAAGTTGCACAGCTTCTCACAACATAATTTCAAAGCTGAATACCTTTTCTTTTCCTGAGTACCAATAATAACACTTTATCATAAATATTTTAAAAATGTCAGAACTAACGCTTTCTCTGTCAGAGAATTAAAGGTCGCTTTCGAAAACAGTCAAACATGTCATATCACTGTCAGGAATCATTCACGTGTGAGTTAAAGGTCCCTGGCGGGTACTCAGAGTCTTTATGGGTTCTCTGATATGAAACAAATACAAAGGACCATGTTGATTACCTGAGGACTCTAAGCAAATCACGTTTGACTTTCTTACGATTTGGCATGTCTAAAGACGGTTTTGTGTTCAATCTTCAGTGGTTTATTGTTTGCATCGAGGAGGTAATATATGTAGGGGAAACCTCGGCTATTTAAAATTTCGAGTTAACACGTTGTGTTAAGTGATAATAGGTATGATTGCATGAATAATATTCTACAACTTTTGTATTATTATCGATGTTTCTCATTTTTTTGTTAACGACACAATTGACTTATCATTAATGGTCGAATATTATTCATGAGGTTCCTTCCATTAAACTATTTCGGGTTCAAAATCGTAGTCAAAGTTCGTTTGACTGAAAGGGTCCTCACAAGTTGCATAGGTTCTCACAACATAATTTCAAAGCTGAGTACCTTTTCTTTTCCTGAGTACCTTTCATCGAAATCCGATGCGGGACACCATTTGGAAGTATTATCATCGCTAATTGTCAATTGCCACCGATTGAAACACAATGTTTGTTAATGTCATAAATTCTTTATATTATTCGTAACGAGTTGTTCCTTCCATTATATCTATGGGGGCATAAAATCATAGTCAAAGTTCGTTTGACTAAACGGGTTCTTAGACATTACACATGTTCTCCCAAAATGATTCAACTCTGAGTATCCTTTCTTTTCCCGAGTACCACAAAACCCTGGAAATTATACAGCTTAGAACGTAGAGGTTCTCAGGTATATAACGGGTACTCAGGAATTATTTTATAGTTGGGTATTCGTTATAAAACTGAGAACCCGCTCGTTATGAAAGAGGGCCGAACACTGTGGTTCTCAGTGAATGTAACAACGAAGAACCCAAAACTAACCGGAATTTGATTAATCGGAAGTCTCATTAATGCAGTTGAGGGGAGGTTCGTTTCCATTGTCTCTCTTTTATGTTCGTCCATTCATTTACGCAAATTTACGTTCTTTTTCGAATAATCTTGCAGAGTATTGCATGCAATTCCGTCTCACCAAGCAATCAATACTCTTGGTTCTGTTCATTTTTAATGTGATGGCCTAATTGTGTCTACCCTCGATCACACAGTTAGACACATTACGCGCTTTGTGAAGTTTGCATTTGTGTTTCTATTGTTTTATTGTTGCTTGCTTTTGTCCATGCCTTTATTCATTTGAGAATATAAGTTTTCTGTTTTCTTAGAGTAGAGAGGAATAGAGACGGTAATTTCTTATTTGAGCAAATGAATATATACGAAAGTATTGTTTCCGGTAAAAGAGAATCGGGTTGGCTTTTTCTGGACTTTCGAGATTCACGCGACCTAGCCCTCCGAGCTCCAAGATTCACGCGACCTAGCCCTCCGAGCATCCACCCACCGCCGTTTCCGGCCAACCCTGGCCGGCCGGTGGGTGCGACCATCCTCAACTGTCGCCGGTAACTACATTCACGCCGCCACCACCTCTTTTTGCCCCTGTCGCTTACCACCACACTTTCGTCCGCCGCACCGAGGCGTGGATCTGGCCGATCGAGGTGTTTTTGGACTGCCCGAATCTCGTTCTTATCACCCTATCTTTTTTCCACCACCATCCTCTCATCTTCTGAAGCAAAAGGTCTTCACTTTTCCTCGCACCACAACTGTTCGACAATATTCCTCAAAGGAGGATTCTACAATTTTCCTCTTTGCCATGGCTACCTCATCCTTCCTTTGTGGCTCCATGATGTGTGGATCGACGTTATCCACTGAGGTGTCGCACGTCAAAGTCGACCCGCCGGATCTGGGCCGCCTTGCCGCGACTTCCCGGGTTTTAACTTTGCGTTTGACGTCGAAAGATTCGATGCCTTGCGTGCTAAACTTGAAGAGATTAACCCTATCAAGTCGACGACTGCGCTTCTTAGGACGGAAAACACACCGTCTGCTCGTCAATTACCGATTGAGAATTTCGCTGAATCTCAGCCTTTGCTTGATAGACCAATCGTGGCATCTGATCTGTCCTTGTGGCCTCCGCCGGGCAAGATGGTTTCTAAGGCATTAACGACGGCGTC
Organism: Craterostigma plantagineum; assembly: GCA_027422505.1. NCBI lineage: Eukaryota > Viridiplantae > Streptophyta > Magnoliopsida > Lamiales > Linderniaceae > Craterostigma > Craterostigma plantagineum. The sequence goes on from JAPQWV010003231.1 coordinate 30,461, forward strand.
TTCTTGTGGGCCGATTCTCACTTCTGCCGGGCCTAAGGTTTCTACTACAGGCCCGAATAGGCGGGATTGTACTTAGTGGGCTGTCGAAATCAACAGTGGAACCGACCCCCCGACTGCCTCCTTTGTCTCCGTGTTACGCGGTTCTGATAAGCATCGAGAAACGGCCTTTGAGCGAACACCGCTTGTCTACACTCCCACTATCATAATCAATGGCATCCCTGAAATCCGTCCTTCTTGGGAAACTGCATCGAAAGGATTAGCACGATGGCGATTTACGTTGGTTGGATATTTCTTGGGTCGTAAGCCGTTTTTTCCGGCGATTGAAAAATTTTTTAGGGCGACTTTGAAACGGGTAATGGATTTTTTAAATTCCGCTTTGAAACGGGTACGGCGATGATCGAAACTCTGGAAGAGGGGCCTTGGCTGTTTAAGGGGCAACCCCTTTTCTTGGAAGAATGGAAGCCTGGGATGACGTTTGCGAGACGAGATCATCATGAGGTTCCCACATGGGTGAGGCTGCGCCATGTTCCTAGTGAGTATTGGACCAATGAGGGCTTGGGCTTGGTTGCAAGCGCGGTGGGTAAACCACTCTACGCAGATTCTATTACGCTGAAAGATTGACGTTGAATACGAATGGCGGCCGTCACGATGCGATGGTTGTGGATCTCTCACCCATAGGGCTGCTTCATGCCCTTCTCGTCCCCAGCCGCAGCAAGTTCAGCCGCATCAAGCACCGCGTCACAAGCCAGCTCCGCGATCTGTCTGGCGTAGAGTTGACAAAGGTAAGAGGCCGGCTACTACGAGTAACTCTCCTACTCAATGCAATCAGGCGCAGTCGGGGCATGCTATAGTTAGCGTTTCTAATTCCTTTGCGGCATTGCAACAGCTTAGTGAGGATAATCAACTAATCGAGGGCTCTAAAAGCATGGCGGCCCCAAACATCGTTTCCTTATGATTCCTCTCGGCGCATGGAATGTGAGGGGTCTCAACCTACGAGACCACGGACGGGATGTGACCGATCTTATCTCCCGGTTCTCCCTTCGCCTCATTGGGTTACTCGAAACTCGGGTGGCTGTTAGTAATGCTTCTTTTATTTCTTCGTCGCTTCGCCCAGGTTGGTCTTGGTTTTTCGACTACGACGCCGGCCCCGGCAATCGCCTTTGGATTGGCTGGGACCCTTCCTCGGTCCTAGTCTCGATCATTTCGATGACTGATCAATCCGTTCATTGTCAATTGACTTCTTTGGTTGATCATGAATCTTGCTTTGTTACCTTTGTGTATGGACGGAATAGGCGGGAGGACAGATTTCCGCTGTGGGCGGACCTCGTTGCGACTTCAGCGGGCCGGGGTTCATTGGCTTGGCTTGTCTTAGGCGACTTCAACACCATTCTTGCATCAAACGAGTCACGTGGGGGTGTACCTAACACCGCTGAATTTGCTGATTTGGCATCATTTATGGGCGAATCAGATCTTTCCCCCATTCCTACTACGGGGCAATATTTTACTTGGCATAACCGCCAATCAGGAGTGTCTGCTATCTGGCGTAGGCTTGACCGTATGCTTGCTAACCCTGATTGGCTGGCACGATTTGAGCATTTTCGCTGCCATTGTGACCTACCTGCGACATCTGATCACTCACCCATTGTTTTATTGGGGGGTCCGCTTACTCGTCGGAAGGGCTGCATTTTCCGCTTTGACAACTTCTTAGTTAAGGATCCCAAATTTCTTCCTCTTGTTAGTGAGGTTTGGTAAAGGCGTATTCAGGGCCACCCCATGTTTCGACTAGTTCAGCGGTTAAAACTTCTTTAGCCTCTATTGAAGCAACTTCGCCATGATAAGGGTGACCTCCATCAGAATGTTGTTGACGCTAAACACTTCCTTGATATCAGTCAGCGCTTCACCTACGACTTTCCTGAGAACCACGCTTTCTTGAGTTGGAAGGGTTTTGCCGTAGACTTTTTGCCTATGCCGTTGCGATCGAACAAACTGCTCTTTCACAGCGCGCTAAGTTGGCCTGGCTTAAAGATGGTGACCAATGCACATCTTATTTCTTCAAGAGGGTTGCGATTCGGCGATCGATAAATCGCATCTTTTCACTTGAAGGCGTCAATGGTGAAACTATTGATGATCCAGAGCTGGTTAAGGAAGAACTTATACGATTCTACTCCGATCTCTTGGGGAGTTCGGCCACCTCTCATCTACTTGATGCTTCTACTCTTCGCGCGTTTATCGACCGTCGCCTCTCTTTGGCTGACTCAAGTTCGTTAATCACTCCTATTGGTGATGTCGAGATTAACGAAGCTTTATTCTCAATGGGCGATGAGAAAGCGCCAGGACCTGATGGCTACTCTGTCGCGTTCTTCAAAGCGGCCTGGGATATTATTGAGACTGATGTTTTAGCGGCTGTTCAGGAATTTTTCCATTCGGGGATTCTCCTTAAGGAAGTGAACTGTACGCTTATCACCCTCATTCCTAAAGGAGATTCCCCTCGCCGGCCCACGGGCTTTCGACCTATTTCCTGCTGTAATGTCATCTATAAGGTCATCTCGAAGGTCATTGACAATAGGCTGAAGCGGGTCTTACCCTCTCTGGTACACATCTCGCAAACGGCTTTCGTGCCAGGTAGACGGATTTCAGATAATATCATGCTTGCCTAGGACCTTTGCCACGGCTATAGGAATTCGAGTCTCCCATCGCGCGCTATGTTCAAAGTTGATCTAGCAAAGGCCTATGACAAGGTTGAGTGGGCTTTCATTCTCGCTACCTTGGAAGCTATGGGGTTCCATCCCACCTTCATCACTTGGATACGGTGCTGTTTGACTTCCACCTTTTTCTCACTCAATCTCAATGGCTGCGCAGAAGGTTTCTTTGCGGGTAAACGAGGGTTACGTCAGGGGGACCCCATTGCGCCTTACCTTTTCACACTTGTTATTGAGGTTCTTCATGGCCTTCTCCAGCATCGTATTCGGGCTACTCCAGATTTCCACTACCATTGGCGGTGTGAGACCTCAAACCTCGCCATTCTTTCCTTTGCTGATGATGTCTTGCTTTTTTGCCATGCTGATGTATCATCGGTTCGGGTCCTACGCGGTGGCCTTGATACGTTTGGGGAACTTTCGGGTCTTCATGCGAATGAGGCTAAGAGTGTGATGTTCCTATCGCGAGCGCTGAATCGCTAACACAATCACTTCAGGCCATTATGGGATTCCAGCTTGATCAACTGCCGGTCCGATATTTAGGTCTACCACTTATCACCTCGCGACTCACTCTCCTTGATTGTCAACCGCTTCTTCTTGCGGTGGATAAGCGTCTGGGCTCCTGGTCGAATAAGTCGCTCTCTTATGCGGGTCGCCTACAGCTAATACGGTCGGTTCTCTCTTCGCTTCATATCTACTGGTCAGGTGCGTTTGTACTACCTAAGGGTGTCATTCGAGCGCTTGAGTCTCGGCTGCGGCGGTTCCTTTGGGCCTCATCAACTGCCAAAATTGCATGGGTTGATCTATGTCGTCCACGATCGGAGGGAGGTCTTGGAATTCGCTCGATTGAAGTTGATAACCGTGCGTTATTGCTTAAGCATCTTTGGTGTATCCTTCAGCACGACCCTTGCTCTATCTGGACCACATGGCTATATGACACTCGTCTTCGGCATAGATCTCTTTGGATGGCACGTTGGTCTGCAACCTCATCTTGGAGTTGGCGCAAGTTGCTGAAGCTTCGCCCACTGTTTTGCTCACTTATTCGGGTTAAGGTGGGGAATGGAGCTTTGATTAGGCTTTGGCATGATCCGTGGCTGTCTGAGGCCCCTCTTCTTGTGCGGTACCCACGTGGCCCTATTGCTTTGGGCCTCCCCTCGGATATCATGCTCTCTGCGGTCATCTCTTCTAATGGGTGGGCTTGGCCCTCTCAGAGGGTGAGGACGACCGAATTTTTGGACTACCAGTTTCTTCCTTCTATATCACCCCACTCGCAGGACGCGTTCGTCTGGACGCGCTCTGGGGATGGTCGATTTAGCACGGCCTCTGCTCGAGATGCCCTTCGGCCGAGGCATGGTTTGGTTCATTGGGGCACGTTGCTTGGGGTCCGCTCCATATACCTCGCCGTGAATTCATCTTATGGCTTGCTATTAAGGAACGACTCTCCACCAGGGATAAGACTTGGGTCGCTGAGATCGCTTCTACCTCATTCTGCTCACTTTGCGACCTCGATGTCCTCGAAACGGTGGACCACTTGTTTTTCACTTGTCCCTACTCCAGGCAATGCTTGGGTCTCATTCGACGGAAGACTCGCTTTAGTTGGGCGTATTTTCAGTGGCAGCGGGGAATTGTTTGGGCTTCACGAAAATGGCGCGGTAACCACCTCATTAACTTCGCATCACGGCACTTGCTTGTGTCACTAGTTTATCACATATGGTTGGAGCGCAACAGGCGCTGGCGTGAAGGAACCACAATGTCCGCAGATCGGCTTGCTGAGGATGTTTTTCGGCTTGTTAGTCTCCGACTCAATACCCTCCATCCTCGTTTTTCATTTCAGATGATTGCTTTACGTAGACTTTGGCGTATTGCTTGGTGACTTCTTTTGTTTTGAACTTTTTCCTTGTTCGTGGCAGCATGTTGCCACTATACAGCATTAGCACATCAGCTTTTGCTCTTGTACTTCTTTTCGTTTTAATACATGGAACCATTCCAAAAAAAAAAAGAATATATACGAAAGTGTGATTTTACAAAGCTGGTATGAGATACATTAGTATTTCCTTTTTCTCTCTCGACGCAATAGTACAATAATCCTTTCATATTGATACAATAAAAATTGTGTTTTTTTTTTATTATTTTGCGTGATGAAGGTTGTAAATTTGGAGCAAGTCGAAAAGGACAAAATCTGCACTTACAGTGGCCAATGAGCATTATGCTTCATTCAAGGTCTGTACGCTTTTATACCGTGAATGAGTCTCACGTTGTTAATGTTTTCTGTTGTCTAATTTGTATGCATCAGCTGAAGCATATCTCCCTACGCCCGTTGTTATTTTTTTTTTCCCTTGCATGTTCATATAACCACAGGGGTGGAGTTATTTCAGTTGCATCACATTTGAACTCTTCTTTCTTCTAATCTCACATGAAATGTTCTCATACTAAAACATGTGGCTGAACTTCCATTTGTAGGATGATTGTCGAGTTCGTGTCATAGAACGGATTTAACCTAACCCTCATTTATCGGAAAGCTGTTACAGCCTGGTGGTTAGCTGAAGTTCAAAGTAGCCACCGTCATCTTTGCATTTATTCCGATTTCACTATCTTGATTTCACCCAGCCATATGTTTGAGAAAATATTGGTTGTCCACATCAAGGAACGGGCTTGTATGAGATCCCGAGATATGTAGATGGGACCATGCAACAGCTGTCCACATTAAGTCTCAGCTCAGAGAGATGTCTCAGCTGTGTTTAGTTGGCTGGATATGTCCACATTAAGTCCATTTATAGCATTTAATCTTGTTTGCTTTGTAATACTCAGCCAAAATAAAGCCCGACACTGAAAGGAGGTAAAAGGAGGCCCGCTAGAACAATATCATGCTCCCAATATAACTTATCCAGAGGAAGGAGCCGAGATAATAAACCCAAGATTATAATGAGACAAGATAAAAATTGAAATTACCACAATACCCCTTAATTTCAAACATCATGTTAGAACCCTAATTCCCCTTTTCGTACATTAAAGAACGTTGCGTGAATCCTTATAAGCAAAATAGGCTCTGTGCGAGCAAGTAATGAAATAAAGGTACGAAAGATGCTATTGCTGAGATGTTCACAGCTGCTGCGTCGACGGCTTCAGGTAAAGATTAAGCTTTTCTTTTTCGTTTCAGATTTACGATTTCAGCCGAACATTTGAGTAACACCAGTCGAGTTATATTACATATTATGTAGTTTGGTCCGAAACAATGCTGTGATGTTATCATCAAGGAAGAAGGAATTAGGGTTCTTAGACTTGAAACTGGAAATTATACGTAGTCTCTGTTGAATATAATCTCAAAGCAAAATACAGAAAAAATAAAATAAAATAAACACGCATGAGAGCAGCAAAAGAAGAAAAAAACGGAGTAAACAGAAAGAAATTCAAGATTGGATGCTAGCCGAAATTGTAGAAGACAAAAGAAAGAGAACTTGAATAATTAAGGAGCGTGGAGCATGTTGCGTGGACTATGAATAAACAATTTAGTAGGGAAGAAAACAAACAAACGATTAAAGTAAGAAAAGGAAAAAGCAAGTAGACATTGAGCAGTTTTTGTGGAAGAGAAAAAGAAAAAGAAGATTTAAAGTTTTGTGATAGTATCGTTTGTATGCTTAGTATTGATTGGTTAGTACTATAAATATGTACCAAGTGAATGGTGTATTGTAGAGAGTGTGGTGAGCTAAAAGAAAGATAATAATTTAAGAAACTCTTCCCCTCTTCTACGTGAATGCATGAGAAAGTCTCCTCTGTTAAATAAAAAAAACACCGTGAGCACTTCTCCTAAGCCAATATTCGTTGTTGAAGTCCTAAAACACTATTTTATAAATCAACAAAATGGTATCAGAGCCGATGGTGATGCTGAAATTACCAGGTGTTGGAATGCCACTCCCGCCAAAACTCACCAAAAGTAATTACGTATGGTGGAGCGCCGAGACGAGAGCGTTACTGAAATCAGAAGGCTTATGGGAAATAGTCGAAGATGGATATTCACCCAATACGAAGGGGTATACAAGGCCGCAAGGAAAGACGTTGCGAGTCGCCGCCATAGAAAATAGTCTCGCGCTCGTCGTTATCCGCAAAGCGGTAGAATTTACTGGTGCTAGAGTGATAGGTGCAACAACAAACGCCAAGGAAGCCTGGGATCTGTTGGAGAAAGCGTATAAAGGCGCTGATAGCATCAACCAAGTTCAGCCACAAAAACAGGGTGAACTTGCAACGACGAAGGAGGACGACAAGAACGTTAAAGGCGAACCCGTACGAGAGGAGGTAGCTCGTGACGTGGAGACTGAGCGTGATAAAGATCACGCTGAGCCGGTGGAAGTCGAACCATCACTAAAACCCGAGACGGGAAAAGAAGAAGGCGAATCATCAAAGATGAAAGCCGATGGCGATGAAGAGGAGGAAAAATATCCAAAGGCCGAGGAGCCCGTGGAAGAAGAAAAAAAGGAAAAAGGAGCTCCAAACGAAGAAGAGCTCGAGAAAGATGGGACGTATGAAGAAACGCCGCCACCACAACCTCCTGAGAAAGTTGAGGAGATCGACGCAAAGGCATCGGAGAATGCCCTGGAGATGAAGAACAAGGTCTACGACGCCATGCACACGTCGTCCGACGAAGCTGAAGATAATACCAATGGTGCGAACGTCAAAGCTATAGAGACATACGAGACGGTGTCAAACAAAGGTGCTTATGCCGACAAAGAGACGAGAAAGAACCCAACTCCCCAGCAGGCTGAAGAAGCCATGCGAGGAGAGAACCACGAGCACGGCGTAAAAGAGACGACTGGCGCAGCCATGACAGAGGTTCTGCGACATGTTGATCACAAAGTCGCTAAACAAATGACTGGAGGAGAACATATCAAGATCAGTCCTACCAACAAAGACCACGCTCACGAAGAAAACGTACGTGAGAAAGACAAAGAAGTGAAGGAGTGGATCAAGGCGAGAGACAGCCTTGAGGTCTACATGAACAATTTGAAAAATCGAAGTAACGAGAAGTACAAGCTCGTCGGAAAATTCGAGGTGGACGAGATCGCGACGACGACCAAGGAGGTCCCCAAGCTGATAGACGATAACCAAAGTATGAAAGAAAAAGATATTGACGAAAGTCGCAGAGAAGTTCCCGGTGAGGTCACGAAAAAGATCAATGAGCTCATGACCAGCGAGATGACTGATGTACCAACGAAGGAAACCCTCGAGATGCCGAGGAAGGCCCAGCAATCCTGAGCTAAAGACCCAATCGACACACCCGCGGATATTGCGTACGACAAAATCCACAGAAAAATTGCGGAGGAGGTAACATTTAAATTCGAAAATGTGTTCGTAAAAAAGGATGCGGAGCAGTACAAAATTATGTCAATAGAGGTGGTAAATAAGGAGCTTGTTAAGAAGCGCGAAGAAGCCGACAATCCCATTTTCAACGACGAGGTGACGAGCTTGAAGGACTACGTCACATGGATGAATAAAAATTACGAGGATATTTATTATATCGCCGAAGAACCTAACCAAAGGGCGAAAATGGTCCAAGAAGGAAAGTTGACGGTCGAGCAAGATCCGAAAAGCAGAGGGACAACGAAAGAACGTAGTGACGGTGAAAAAGCGTATAAGGCAGCTCGAGAAGTAAGTATTGAAGCGAAGTGTTCGAAGGCATTTAAAGGCGGCAAATGGCGAGCCGCGACGTACGACAGACGAAAGCGCGTCAAATTTAAAGAGCGGTGAAAGACAGAAATGCTTTGAGATTAAGGGGGGAATTTGTTGAATATAATCTCAAAGCAAAATACAGAAAAAATAAAATAAAATAAACACGCATGAGAGCAGCAAAAGAAGAAAAAAACGGAGTAAACAGAAAGAAATTCAAGATTGGATGCTAGCCGAAATTGTAGAAGACAAAAGAAAGAGAACTTGAATAATTAAGGAGCGTGGAGCATGTTGCGTGGACTATGAATAAACAATTTAGTAGGGAAGAAAACAAACAAACGATTAAAGTAAGAAAAGGAAAAAGCAAGTAGACATTGAGCAGTTTTTGTGGAAGAGAAAAAGAAAAAGAAGATTTAAAGTTTTGTGATAGTATCGTTTGTATGCTTAGTATTGATTGGTTAGTACTATAAATATGTACCAAGTGAATGGTGTATTGTAGAGAGTGTGGTGAGCTAAAAGAAAGATAATAATTTAAGAAACTCTTCCCCTCGTCTACGTGAATGCATGAGAAAGTCTCCTCTGTTAAATAAAAAAAACACCGTGAGCACTTCTCCTAAGCCAATATTCGTTGTTGAAGTCCTAAAACACTATTTTATAAATCAACAGTCTCAACAATGGTGAACCAATAGCAGCTATAACGTTGGTGAAATTGAACAATGTTGTTTTATCAACTCTCCAGTATGTGGGAGCCTTTGCTCGTCAGTAAGCATTGTTGGTCTCCTTTCGCTAGTTGATGGTCTTCTTTCGATATTTGTTATCTATTTTCGTGTTCGTATTATTCTTCTCATCGTAACAGATTTCCTCGTGAAAGACTGGATAACGAGTACGAGATCGTCATCCTCTCTTCAAGAAAGTTGTTCAGTTTGCTTTGCGTAGCCCGATTGATATTTAATAACCTTTTTTGATTAATGTTCCAGCGATGTAAAACTACCGCTTCAGACGAGAGATTTGTCTGTGAACTTGATGTATTTTAAGTTCCTCTAGTGATAGCAATGAAGAGTAAGTTTGATCTTGTGCGAAAAGTGCAAATCTGGGGGCTAAATTTGAAAATCACACATAAAATGACTAACAATTAATCTTGTCAGGTGAACATGAAAGTTCTTCACTATCTCTGCTTGAAAAGTACAAACTAAACGTCATTGTAGGATGACTTGGATGAGATTGTTATCTCATTCTTTATATTGGGCTTTTTATGTTACCTTTTCCAGAGCTTCAAACTAAACGCAGCCTAGAACTTTAGTGCTCAGAGAGATAATTATTAGCTAGAGTCTTAATCGACCATAAATGGATAATAATCAAAGTTCATAAAATAGGAGATCGTATTGGCAAAGTGAGAGAAGTTTCTGTTGTGCACCACAAGGTAATTATGCGCATATCGCTTTGCCCGATAATTTAATTAATCATCTACATATGTTTTGTCTAAAGGTTTGACCTTTGTAGTTGTTAGGTACATCATTTCAATTCGATGTTAATAAACGTATATATATATATAATAACTATATATATATATAATATATATATATAGATGCATAAACACATATAATTGAAAAGAAGTCTATAACCTGTCAATATGGTTTTGCTCAAAGTTTGTGGTTATCCATCTTTTACGAAGAAAAACGATATTAATTATCTAAAAGCCTAAAGACGGTAGGCGTGTATCTTCCAAAACCTGTTTTCACGCATTATGTTGCACTTTCTCGCGTGACATCATCGACGGGAATTAAGGTATTTAGCATGAATGAAGACATCACAGACGACAACGAGGTTACCAACATAATTTACCGCGAAGTATTCAACAATATTCACCAAATTTATCGCAATAATTAGGGTGAAAATTCTCAAGATTTTTCAGTGTGTTTGCTCTACAAATAATTACTTAATGTGTGCAGCAAAACTGTATAAATAATTAGTGTGGGAAAATTACTTTCCCGCTGAAAGATGTATTACTCTATATTCAAATGCTTTATTTTTAAATACTGATGAGAATTTTAGTTTTATTGATAAGCATAAGATGCATTTTGTCGATACACCTATAGCACAGAGCCTTGCGTTTATGTGAATTTACGTTACCGAGCATGACGCCATTGTTACATAATTTTTATGAAAAAAATGATATTAGTTATCTCTACCAGCCAACATGCAACGAACAGATGAAAAAGTCTACCCTGTGCATCGCACATGGCTAACATCTAGTATATTATAATTATTCACTACAAGATTCGCTAATGAAATCTTCAAGAGGTTGTTTGAAACGTAGAAGAAAATCTAAAATGTGACAATTTTTTTTTGGTTTACAATAACAATTGATTTTGAAGGCCTACGATTAATTGGGCCTCTTTTGCCCACTGTAGCCCAATTCCATCTATTTGGGCTTATAGATTTTTCTACTTTATTTGGAATTGTATTTATGATATTATACTTTCAATTTTGAAGGCCTACGATTAATTGGGCCTCTTTTGCCCATTGTAGCCCAATTCCATCTATTTGGGCTTATAGATTTTTCTACTTTATTTGGAATTGTATTTATGATATTATACTTTCAGTAATGACCACTTTAGTCATAACAAACGGACCAGATTCAATGCAAATCGTAAAAGTGAAGGCATTAGCGTTCGCTAGTCTAAATTGCACACTCATATGTGTGCGCTGCATAATACTCATCTCTTCTTTAAATGATGTCATTTATGGACACTACACGCATATTAAGAAATAAAGTAAAATCTTCATTTTACCCTTAATTAATTATATTTTATGTAATTTAATTAATAATTTTTATTAAAGATAAGGAGTAAAACTGGAAACAATCAATATTGGTTATCTTGAAAACTGTAAACCGACATGTATTTAGAAATAAAAATAAATTCTAAACGACATATATCACGGAACAGAGGGAGTATATAAATCATTTATGAACTATTAAATAATAATTAAAAATAGAAGATAAATGCGACAATATATAAATTCATGGTAGTTGGTCGTTTCTCATTTTCTATTTTATCTTAATTATTAATTTGAGAACTGATTGACCGATTGATAGACTAATTGAACTATTTTTAACTCCTAACATTAATATAAGAGTACATAATATAGATTCGCAATAAGTCGTTATACTTTTCTCTTTGTAAATAGTTAAAAAAAGGTTAATCTATAGAAAAATACTCAATTGGATAAAATTTTACACATAGGTACCCATGTCAGAAAATTTTACAAATAGGTACCCGATTTATTTTTACCAGTTTCTTTAGTCATGTCGTACCTTCCTGTGTGTTTATTGCGTACCATAACACGTTGATATAGGGTACCTAACTATAGCATACGTCGTACTATTTTCTGTTATATAGGGTTTCCAAATGCGTTGATATATGGTACACAAATGTGTTGTATGGTGTACTTTCGGGGATCGGGTACCTATGTGCAAAAAATTTATTCTGTTAGGTACCTACATGTAAAAAATCATGACAGCGTACTAAATTACAAGTTTTTATCCGAATAGGTACTTATGCGTAAAGACCCCTTAAAAAAAACCATGAATGGATTGTTTTTTACTAATACTTTTTAATTAATTAGGTGTGAGTAAATTTGGTTTTAGGTCAAACCAACTAGAAATAGGGAGCGTGGACGGCACTTTGCCAAGATAGATCAAACGTGTACTATTTGTACAAAACAATTGCAGCTTATGATCCACGTCACACTTCGACGCGTGTACACTTAGTGGGTCCCACCGACCATCTTTTGCGAAATTCCAACGTTGACGGTGACGTCTGTTTTGCAAGAAGAAGACACCCTCCCCATGCAGTTACTCGCCACGTGTCTTAATATCCTTTTTCCTCGCCTTTATTGCGATGTTAACCGATGAAAACACTTCCCACCCTCGCCCACATCCACTCGCGCTCTCGTGCATTTCGGTGAGGGTAAAGCTTTAAGGCACGCGCCTCAATAGAGCGTGGAGGAAAGGCACACCAAGATGCAGCCACGTGTCGGAATCCTATGAATGAGACGACCTAATAAAGAAATAAAAAAAAAAAAAAGATAACATTGAGACCCAACCCAAATGCGTGTTCTTTAAAGCAAAATCCTCATACGATTATTATCTCTCTATTTCGTGTCGACTGATCATTGGTCAACGTATCTACTGAGAGTTAACGTTATTACCAAGAGACTATACAGTATACACTAATTCAACGGCTCAGATCAATTCTCATTTCACTAAGACATATCTACGTCACGCCTACTGTGCCTGTCGGACATACGTTTACCGTTTCTTTCTATTCTCCCCTTAATAATCCCTGCCCGAAGCGGTGACGGTCAGCTGCCCGTGCCACGTAACCCTTCTTCTTCTCTCTCTGTGTCTCAATATATTCCTCAATCATTCGTATTCTCGGAAATCTTTCTATCACGTCATTAGATTGATTGATTCAATTATTCAAAAGGGGGAAGGCAAAGGAAGAGTTGCATGCAGTCATGACGGGTATGTGCTGTAGGGTTAATAGCGGCGGCGAAACGGAGGCTACCACGCCGGTCGAGCCCAGTTCGAAGTCCGCGAGGAGGAGGAGGATGGAGCTTCACCGATTCAACTTCGCGCCGACCGATTCGACGGTTGCGCCGCCGATCGACGCCGGCAGAACCAAGCGGCGGAAGATGGAGTCTTACGCTGCGCCTACGCCGAAGCCGAGGGAGATCTGCGACGACGGCGAGGTTTTGAAGGAGAGCCAAAGGGCTATGGTTAGTAGCGAAGACGAATTAGTGTGTCGCGAAACGGCGTCGCCGGAGCCTGTAGGTTCGGAATCAGCCTCGGCGGCTTCGGCGGCTGTGTGTCCGAAGTTCGGCGTTACCTCCGTTTGTGGGAGGAGAAGGGACATGGAAGACGCTGTGGCGATCCATCCTTCGTTTTGCTGTGGGTTTCACTTCTTCGGGGTTTACGACGGCCATGGCTGCTCCCATGTAAGAACGTCGGAGATCTATTCTCATCTGCTGACGTCACTTGTGTTCCTTTTTGGTAGTATCCAAATGAGCTTCGATTCTTATTTTTTTAGGTCGCCGAGCGATGCAAAGAGAGGTTGCACGCAATCGTCCGCGACGAATTCGAAAAGAACGGCCGTGAATCGTCGCCGTGGGAAGGCACCATG
>JAPQWV010003232.1:0-44000 GCA_027422505.1 Craterostigma plantagineum
CACACATAATATTTGTATATACATATACGTTGACACATACAATATCAATTAAATATTTGACTGCTCGTTATGTTGAGTCTTATAGTCCAACTATGTATGTCCATGATTAATCAGATAACACATAACAATTTTTTGTATTGTAAGGAACTTTGTTTCCGGAAACATCAAGGAGAAAGAAGGAATTATCCGCATCTACGGTGATAGATGAGAAGGAAATCGCACTAAACCTCTTTCAATGTGCACGAACGTCTGAGTATGTTTTGAATGTTCAAGAGGTAGTCCTAAAGATGTCTGTATTTTTAATTTTAGAGATTCTATTCCATTTTATACTATTTCCTGTTGTAACAAAACTACATGTGATATACGTCAAAATATCTACTAATAATTATTAGTTATTACAGGTTGGGACGAGCACTATCAGGTTGTACGTTCTTCAACCTTCTCAACATTCATCTGATATTGGACGAGCGAAAGCTAGAGAGACGACTCTGGATAATGATCAGTGGATATTAATTCCTGTACGGGAGGAATATTTTCGGTCATTAACGGTAAAACTAATTTATCCCTAGCACAAAGGCTGGAGGGAAAATGGAAATGGAGACTAGACAACGAAATACTTGTGGAAAACAGGAACCTGTTAGTTTAATGATTTTATGAAATAATAATACATGCAGATATTGTTAATTTTTAATATATTCTTTTCCTTTTCACTATTTAGTTTTTTTACCATCAAAAGGTGAAAAGGATAATGCGTTCTATGTGTGAAGTTGCAACTTTGATTTTTTATAATTCCATTTACTGAATGGCAGGTGAGCACTTACCACACATACATATACATATACATATCACAATTGCCATACATTTTGATACTTTTTGTGATAATTAATTTTCAAAATTCTTCAATGCAGGGTCATTATCGATCGTGGCACAGACGTTCTTAATAAATACAACTACAATAATTGTTGGAGGAGTTGATGTAGATTGACCGAGTGTACCATGGATTATCAACATAGTTCAAAGAAATAAATATATTGCATTTTGTTTGATGCACACATATCCCTCTTAAAGTTATATCAAGTATACAATACCAATAACAAATTGTACAATTCAGGAACAACATTTACTTTGCTAATATACGAGATAGTAATAAATCACTAAAGTTTAATTCACCTTAATATGCACGAGACAATCAAATGTAGTTGATGAAAAGAAACAATGAGCACAACTAGAAAACTATGCCAATAAATCACAAAATAATTTTTTTTTATATATTTCATATGGGTATAAATACATGGATTTGAAAGAGTGAATATAGTCACCCATGGATATGACCTTCAAAAGGCATCAGCATGAGACTTGGATGACAACGAACATGACACTTAAATGACGGACTCTTTGTTGGTTGATCACTCCTATAAATACTACATTCCTCTTGCTTTAATGAATATATAAGATATGTGGCTATCCCAATCATAAAAGTTTATATGTGCGGTGAAATTTATATAGCGGTAGATTAAGTATTACAAAGTTGTGGGGCGTGCGTAAGGTGCTTATTGGTAAGAAAACTGAATGGGACATGTAGAGTATCAATTTTAATTGTGCTTGATTTCATTAGTTGTCCTTGTAATTAGGGGCCTTATGTATAGTAGTCCTTAGAATGAGACTAGTTTGATATTTATACCAAGTTTGTTTGGTATAAATAGTTGATTGAGAAATAAACAAGAAAATTAGAGAATCCATCTGAAAGGCTGCTGCCAATTCAATTCTAGAGAGAGAAACATCAAAAATTGCTCACACTAAAGGAACTCTCTCTCGTGTTCTTCAAGTGAAGGTTTCGATCGAAATTCATATTTCAATAATTCTAATCGATTTCCTTTAGAATTCATGTCTAGGATTGATTGTGTTTACAAACGAGGACCTAACAATTGGTATCAGAGCAGATTCGTTCTGTTTTGAATCGAAATTATTAGAATTCGGATCGAAATTTATATTCTGGAACTATTCACGCGAAGAACAGTTTTGGCACGAAATAGTTTTTGATCTGAATTGCCTAATTCTGTTGCGTATCTGATTTGATTTTGATGTTTCTGTGTTTGTTCTAGCAATAGAAATCGATGGCGATTAGATCCGTAGCAGTTTGAATATCAATTGAGCAGAATAGATAAGATTTGAATCGTTACTATTCGCGCGATTTGAACATATTTTGATTTAATTCTCATCGTTTTTTGGTTGTATCAGGGTTATTCGAGGTTTTCATAGTCTAATTTTTTTTTTGTGGAATTAGGGTTCTGATTTTATTCCTCCGCTAAAGTTTTCAATCGCAGAAATTTCTCGATCGCAAAATCCGCGCGAAAATTTTTATCGATCAGAACACTAAGTCAGCACTAAAATCGTCTTTACTAAGAACGATTTTAGTAGAAGAATTTTTCGAGTGTTACTTAGCGAAAACTTTTTCGACGAAGACCTATTTTGATTTTTGCGCTCGCAAAACTTACCGTCGAAATTTTTTTCGGTCAAAACTAATACTGTTTGACCAAGCAAAAATTACTTGCGATTGAAAAACTTTTTCGGTCAACGAATTTGTTTGACTAAGCGAGAAACCTACCTGAAGTACTGTTTCTTGCGATCGAAATAAAATCACGATTGAAGGATTTTTCTCGATCGAAAGTTTCTGCACAAATTTTTCTCGCTCGAAAATTTTCTCGCTAACGCACTTTCTCGCACGAGAACAGTGACATACATTTTAATCATGAATGAATTATTTTCGATCGAAAATCTAAAGATAGAATCGAAAATAATTCTCGACTGCTTTAATATCAACGCTACTAACTAATTTGCTACTAGTGAAGCACGTAACATCGCTCAAATCGTGAAAATAAAAAAATCACCTTCGAAAGATCAAAAGTGCATTGATAATTCTGTTGAAAGTGCTAAGACTAAATCTATTTTACCTACGTCTACAGGGAGCGTAGGGCAAGCACTAGAACCGAAGGCGAGAGTGTCTAGTATTAAGAAGGAGCTAGTAGATTCGAGTATATCTAAGAATGTTGCTCCTTCTGTACAAATAAATGACACTCGTAGAAATAAAAGAGTCAATTCTTCGCTTCAATAACTGCTTCTACATGTACTCTACAGCCTACCATTTTTAGAAGTACTAATTTCGACATTGGCTCTACATCTGAAGCTAAAATTAGCCATACTAAAACAAATGCCACTAGGAACACCCGTAGGAAACAAGATCCAGCCATAAAAAAGCGTATGGCGGCTGTGCATGCCTGTACTCACCTAAGGTATCCCGTAAAGATTGAGTCCCCCAAGCACCTTAGGAGATTATCAAAAGAAAGGATCTTTTCCTCGGTCAAGCCTACCAAAGCATTTGTACGTGCTGAAATTAACCTTCCCTGTAAGGTTCAACCCAAATGGGTTCTTAAATCTCCGCTTAGGACGAGAAAAGCCGAAAAGGCCAAGTCACCTAAAGAGGCTACACCCAACCCACTTCTCTGAAAGTGAAATGGGTGATTAAAACTCCCTCAAGCAATAATTTAGGAACCATATCCGAACCTAAATCCATATCTGCTAAACTGAGAGGACCATGCTTAAGTGGGTACCTAAAGCTCCCTAACTTGTCTTTGCAGATCCATCATGTGTGGTACCTCGACTCTGGTTGCTCCACACATGACTGAAACTGGAATCAGAGCTGCTGAGCAACTACAAAGACCGACCAAACTACAAAGTCAGATTCGGAAACAATGACTCATCTCCCATTCTTGGATGTGGGGACATTATTTTGGAAAATCTGATGATACAAGATGTCTCTTATGTCGAAGGCCTCCGCCATAACTTGTTCAGCATAGGTCAGTTCTGTGAAGGATTTCAAGTGGTCTTCCACACTGACCGGTGCAGAATTTTGGACAGTCAGGACACAGAACTCCTCTTCGGACTTCGGAAATCCAATCTTTACACGATCAACCTGACGTCTGTGCGGCCCTCGACAGCTGTATGCCTCATCTCTCAAACTGTTGTACAGAGTAACAGCTTATGGAATCAACGAATGTCTCATCTAAATATGAAAGCTCTCCAACGCCTTTCTACGAAAAGTTGGTTCACGGTCTTCCAACCATACTACTACAAAGGAGCATCATTGTTCGTCATGTCAATTAGGAAAAGAAGCGAGCATCTCATCAAGTCAAGCAAATTGCGTCTACCTCTCGACCATTGGAACTAATCCACATGGACCTCTGTGGGCCAATGCAGACACGGAGTATCAGTGGACGCAAGTACGTGCTAGTAATCGTCGATGACTTCTCTCGCTACACTTGGACAAAGTTCCTCCGAACTAAAGATCAGATAGGGGACTTGATTATCAACTTTGTGAACACTACTCAGAACCTGCTGCAATAGACTATTCAAGTTATTCGAACAGACAACGGCACTGAGTTCAAGAATCAATATCTCAGTGAGTTTTATCAGAAACTTGGAATAAGTCAACAATCCTTAGCCGCAAAACACCTCAACAAAATGGGGTCGTTGAAAGGAAAAACAGAACTCTAGTGGAAGCCGCTGTACAATGCTGATCCATTCTGACATTCCACACTTTCTTTGGGCTGAAGCAGTAAATACTGCCTGTTTGACCCAAACAGGACGGTGGTTCACAAACACTTCAACAAAACTCCGTACGAGATTGTAAATAAGAGAGTACCCAACATCTCATTATTTAAAGTCTTCGGGTGCAAGTGCTTTGTGGCGAACGACAGAGAGCAACGTGCAAACTTCGACCCTGAAGCATTCGAAGCAACTTTCGTCGGTTATTCTTCAACATCAAAGAGTATCGAGCATACATCAAGTGATCGACACGTAGTGAGTGATGAAGTGCACAAGTGATAAAATAAACGTAAACCTAATTACTATCACCAACGTGCGACGGCAGTGAACCCATCGTTTGTAGTGCAGTAAAGTGAGTAAACGAGTATCGAACACGTATCAGTACTAGTATGACCTATCGACTCGATATTTAGCCTAAGAAAATACGCAAATTGTTGACGACTCAACTAACAAACCACTCCTAATTCAATCAGAATTCGAAGGACGCGACTAACTGATTGAGAGTTTCAGATGATAAAGACGTGCTCGGGATTCGAATCCCGCTAGGTATTTACAGCTAAGACAATAAAATGCTCCTAAGTGCTTAAGACTAAATCGCAGTAATTTCCTGCCCGCTTGCGAGTTTGCTGTCCGCCCTAACGCTCGCAATCTAAACACGAATTACTAACGCGAGGATCGAGTATTGCTTCGCCCTATACTCGAATCATATCTTCTATGAACGGCCAACGTTATTTAGCTGTCGCCCTAAACGTTTTAAGCAATCACTTTAACACATAGACATATTAAAGCAACGAAACATATTCATAGAACGATAAATAGTCAATAGCACAAGTGATAAATACGTCTTACTCGAATTATCTAGCGTCATCTAATCCCAAACACAACGGGATTTAGCTACTCATAATAAAGGGAAAAACTACGCAGATTGAAGAATAAAGCCGAAGAACTCATGATCTTTCCTACTGATTAATCTGATCTCGGGGAAAGATATTCGTTCTTCGTTAATTCGCCGTGATTCTTCGTTGATCCGTCTCTTGCGCTCTGGGACAGTCACTCTCTGATGATTGAATTGATCTCTGAGATGTCTTTCTGGGTCGAATGGGCTTTTTATACTGATCCGAGTCGGTCACGGCTGGGACATGGCCGTCACGGCACTGACCATCATCGTCCGCGTCTCGTCACTTTCTGCCACGTCACGAAGTGCTTGAAGGTCACGGCCGTGACCATGATCAGCGCACTCTCTGCCTCGCGTCACGGCCAGACGCGTTGAGTCACGTCCCTCTCTTTCGCTCTCTGTCCCTCGTCCGGCCGTGACGCGTAATGCGTCTGCCGTGACCGAGGGCAGTTTCTGCCCTTTTCGCTCCGTTTTGCCTCGTTTTCGCTCGAAACTCGTCCTAAGCTCCTTCAGCAATCAAACGAGTAATATATCGAATAAATGCTTATTTAATTGCTAAAGCTCTATTATCCCTGAATAAATCTTACGATGCGTTTATCACACATTCCACCCCACGATTAAGGAAAGCTACAACGTCACTTTTCACGAAGTGAACGAGATGGCTTCTGAACAAACAGTTCAGGACCCGTGCTCAACTCGTTGGCTTCTGAAAACAACATCTCAGAACCCGTATTCACTAGTGTGTTGGCACAAAGCCGACAGAAGATGGAAACAACTCCGCATTCACCGCAAGACGAAGCTCTAAGACTTGTGTTAGAAGACTTGGATTCCCTCTTTGAGCTCCGCCTGTCACCGTCAATCATACACCCGACGAGGCCGATGTACCAAGTTCTTCAACAGTCACTACCTCCGATTCAGATTTGCCACAAAACAATGAAGAACCTACCGTGAGTGTTCAGGAAGAATCATCAGAGTCGCTCCCTCCCAGTGCAGATTTGGAACTTCCTCACACTAATGAACAATCGGAGATCATTGGAATCTAGATCCACAACTGGCTGATACATCATCTTCAGCCTTGCCACATGAGCGCAAGTGGACTAGAGCTCACCCAGTTGATCAGATAATTGGCGATCCTTCGAGCGGATCAAGGACACGACATCAACACAGTCTTTTCAGCTGTTTCTTAAGCCAAAATGAGCCCACTAAGGTAGCAGACGCACTACAAGACCCGGATTGGATTATTGCAAGAGTCAACCAATTCGAACGTCTTCAAGTGTGGAAATTAGTACCCGTCCGCATGGGAAAACTATCATTGGAACAAAATGGGTATTTAAGAATAAAAAGAATGAAGACGGCGAAGTGATCAGGAAGATTAGTTGCCAAGGGATACAACCAACAGGAAGGCATTAACTACGACGAAACGTATGCTCCTGTTGCCCGAATTGAAGCCATTCGTCACTTATTGGCTTACGCGGATCATAAAGCCTTCAAGGTCTATCAAATGGACGTTAAAACCGCCTTTCTCAACGACATACTTAAAGAAGAAGTCTATGTCGCTCAGCCAGACGGCTTCATTGATCAAGAATATCCCGATCACTTCTATCGATTGGATAAAGCATTCTACGGACTAAAACAAGCCCCACGTGCTTGGTATGATTCCTGAGTGACTTCCTCGTAATGTCTGGAGATTTGAGGAACAATCGATACGACCCTCTTCATCAAATGGCAAGACAAGGATCTGATAGTCGTTCAAGTTTACGTCGACGACATCATTTTCGGTTCAATAAATCCACGGCATTGCAAGAAGTTTGGAGATCTCATGAAGAGTAAATTCGAAATGAGCCACATGGGAGAGATGCAATTTTTCCTAGGACTTCAAGTCATGCAGCTCGATGATGGGATATTTATAAGTCAACAAAAATATATGAAGGACATCCTGATAAGGTTCCATCAAGATCAGAGCAAGCCTCTCAGTACTCCCATGTCAACAAGTTGCAAGTTGGATGCCGATCCCACAGGAAAATCGGTCGACATCACACTCTATCACAGCATAATTGGATCTCTTCTCTACCTCACTTCTAGTCGGCCGGATATCATGCTTGCCACTTGTCTTTGTGCCCGCTTCCAAGCCGATCCCAAAGAATCCCACATGCTCGCGGTGAAGCGTATTCTTCGCTACCTTAACGGCACGACTACCTTAGGACTATGGTATCCTAAAGGCACGAACTTCAATCTTATTGGCTACACTGACACTGATTATGCAGGTTGCCGAATGGACAGGAAAGCACCTCCGGTGGCACTCAATTTCTAGGCGAAAAGCTAGTCTGCTGGTCATCCAAAAAGCAAAATTGCGTCTCAACTTCAACGGCTGAAGCTGAATACGTCGCAGCCGCCAGCTGTTGCTCCCAGATGCTATTGGTGCGGACTCAGCTTCCGATTATGGGTACAATTTGAATATACACATATATAGTGATAGCCAAAGTGCCATCGCAATTACGTGCAATCCTGTTCACCATTCACGCACGAAACACATAGACATTAGATATCACTTTATCAAAGATCACGTAGAAAAAGGCACCATTGACATGTACTTTGTGAACACGGAATATCAACTAGCCGACATTTTCAGAAGGGATGAAAAGCGATTCCAATTCCTTGTCAGAAAATTAGGCATGTTGAATCTTCCGTGATATGTGCATTACCCGATCTTCTATGCTATGACATGCTCTATTCTATGTGTTTTCCATGCTCATTTGTCTTATCTTGCGTGATAACAAATTACTAAAATAAATAACAAAATAAAAATATAGTAATAATAATAAACTATACATATACCTATAATATAGGTGAATGAAGAAATCTTTAGGATGCTCGATCTAAGTCACAATTAGATTTCCCTGGCATGCGACTGATTACTTGCTTAATTTTATCAGTCTAAGTCGCATTCTTGTGTCTGAAGCTCATTTAGTTTGCTCCACGGACACAAAGCCACTTTACATAAGTGAGGATTCTGGCCTGTTGTTTTTCCTTTCTATTGATTTATTCTTGAGTGAGTCACACATCAATTAATTGTCTTAACCAGTGATTCATGGCTTCATAGTTACCTTTCGTTAGATTCTTAGGAAAATGATTAGAGCACTTAGGCAATTCCTCACTTGGCCTTACATATAGAAAAGTTTAATCCTTTAATATAGCTTTAGTCATCCTTTTGAGTCTTCTCCGATATCCTTTTCTTCACTTGAACATCCTTTGAGTCTTCAACCGAACAACTAAGTCTTCGATGGGATATTCAATCAAGAAAGGGAGGGAGAGAAAACGAGACGACAAAGAAAAAGATGACAAAATAAGGTGAAAAACGCACACGAGGAAGCTCAACGCACAAAAATCAGTCCAAAAAGAACCTGCCCTCGACTATCACAATCTCATATCATGGGAAGGGGGCATGGATCTTGCTGTGAACTTCTCCCTCGATAATCTCGTACACTCGTCAAAACGGCTGGAAAGAGGAGCACCACGAAGTGAACTTCTCTAACGATAATCCGGTCTTATATCGAGACAACGAGAAGAGGAGCGCAGCATTGGGTTCGAATTCCACAACTGTGAACTTCTTCAAATCGATAATCTCTGAAACCTCACTAGGGATTAAGAGAAAAGGAGCTCGGTATCGTACGAGAACGAACAAGAAGATCTTCGCTTAGATAATCTCTCAGCCTCGTAGAGAAGCAGAGCTTCAGCTTGAGCAAGTGCAGACTAAGTAAAAAAAAATCGTTAAAGGATGAGAAAAAATAAACAATAAGAGAAAAACGGCAAAAAGGAGGAGAACGGCGAAGAAAAGGAAGAAGATCCTCAGTCCACAATTCCAAAATTATCATTCCCTTCTTAGTCAGAGCCAAATTAAAACCTTTCGCAGTCTCTATGTTTCCAGATCGACGATCGTTTGCAAAGGTGAAATGATAAAAAATGCCTCGATCACAGGTAAATTGAGTTAAGATTGCTTGTGTTGACTAGAGTGATATAAATATAATCATCCCAAGGTAAAAATAAGCGAGTGCTAGGGTTAACACATTGAGAGTTGTTGAAATGGATCATTCTATGAACTTAGGACTCTTTAGTTTGACGACATGACTTGACGGTATGTGATCTTTTCAAGTGTGTCATGAAATTTTAGGCGTGACAATGATCGTAGCGAAATAATCTGACCCCATACTATTAATAATATTAATATGCATATAAAAATTATATATATATATATAGATATATGATACTTTTTTTCTGAAATTTACTTCACCAAAAAATAAAAATCGCATAATTTGAAATGAAATTTTATATTTCATATGCATTGACTTGTTTAAATGCAATATCTGTTTTTGCCCATACCCTCGCGCGAAAATGAAAGTTACATGTATAGGGGAAAATGCATCTAGGCTAAAATGTGTTGAATTCGCGTATCTCAAATTTTGTTGCATTGTTTGAGGGGGAGCATTTACAAATTTATGTTAAAGCTCCAGATATTTTTAATGACCTTCCTCTAAGTGTTGCAGAAACAATGCTGATGTCAAGAATTCTTCAAGACTTGGAGTATTCGACATAAAACTTGTTGGTTGGTTAAAATGTGTGATAGCTAACGTCTTTTTATGAATTCGATTTTCACCAATCTATCTCGATTTTTTTTGGGAAACAAATAAAATAAAAATAATTGCTTCCAAATTAACTCTAATATTTTCGAGATCTGTTGCTTTAAGTCTTACAGATTTATAAAATGAGAAGACGGAGCCAGATGTCATCAATCAGAATTACAGGGAGTTAATTGCATTTATTTTCACATATAGGGGGAGCAATTGTGTGATTTACTCAAAAATCTTGGATGAATATGAAAATACAGAGAACCTTGCTATCGAGAAATTTGGGCAAAATTCGTAATTTTTCTTTACAGATTCTCGAGCGAAAATTTATTTGGGACCAAGTTGTAATTTTCGCCTGCATAATATCGAGCGAAAATTAAACAGGTATCCAAATGAAATTTTTCGTTTGAAATTTGTCGCGAGGAAAATTAAACAGTAACCATAGGAAATTTCTCGATCGTAAGTTTCTCGATCGCAAATAGTAACGGGCCAAAATATTCTTAAGGGACGGAAACGTCTAATCAGCCCATTAAAGAATTAATGCTTGCAGTCGAAAAACACACACAAAATCTCAATCACAAAATTCAACAGTCAAAATTCTCGTGCGAAAAACTTTTTCTCTCAAAAAGACGAACGGAAAAATTCTCTAATCTTTCGATTTTTCTTCAAATCTTTGTCTTTAAGAGGTAGATTCGACATTCTTTAGGGGTTTCAGTGTATTTGAACTCGTTTATATCTACTTTCTGCAATCTTTCGCCTGATTATGTGATAATTTCTCGTCTGTTCTTAATATGGAAACTCGAATGCTAGTTTGTAGTGTTTTAAGACCAGTTTCTATGCATAATCTAGGTTAAAAACTGCGTAATAAGATAGTTTAGAAGTTTCATGAACGAATAATGGTAGATTACTTCGATTTTCTGCGTTCGAATGGAAGATAGACTAAAACTGGATTTTAAACGTTTGAAGGCGTCGAAGAACTTTCTCGCTCGCAAACAGTAATAATCGAATTTAAATTTGATTGCGTTACTGTTTGCTTCGTAAAAGATTCTCGATCGCAAAACTTGTTGACTTGGTCGTTTAGATAAATAACGTAGATCGAAAAATAATTACCATCGAGAAATTTCGATTTGATTTTACTCGAGGGCAAAGATTACTGAACGGAACAGATTAAATAGATATCTTAAAAGTTTTGAGCGCGCAAAAACTTACAATCGCAAATAATAATTTCGATTTCAATTTTGTTCTCGGTCGAAAATTTTAGCGGCAATGAAATTAATTTTTCGACGATAAAAATTTTCGATCGTAAAAACACGCAGCGACAATTTTGATCGATCGAAAATTTTCTCGATGTTTGACTTAGCTTTTCGTTGACAATTTTATCGATTGTAAAATTTCACAGCGAAAAACTATTTTACAATCGAAATACTTTCTCGCTCGACAACTTTCACAGCGAAAAATTTATTCATACCTGAAAAATTTCTCGATCGTAAATTTATGCGGAAATTGATTTTCTCGATCGTAAATTTACACGAAAATTTTTCTCGATCGTAAAATATCTCGGCTACAGTATCACACGTTAAGTTCAACACTTGGAAAATTTTCTAAGTCCTTTTCACTGTAGCTCCTCTTAGCGAATAAATTTTTCTCGATCACAAATTAGCACGGAGAATTGTATTCAAAAATTGCACTTAGAAAATTAAATTGAGAATTTCAATTCTCGCGCGACAAAAGGAAAGGAGTGAAGATTACTTAAACATCTAGAAATATTTTCTACACTTCATCGAACTTATATGCTTATAATCACATTTACGAAAAGGCCATGTACCTCAGCAATCATGTGTATATTTCAGATGGATCACGATCCTACTTACAATCACATTTACGAAAAGGCCATGTACCTCAATGTACACGACACCAACTTTCAGCTCGACATGACGTCCTTTCGGTGTCCTGACGAGATAATGGTGTCTATACTATAAGGCCATCCCCTGTGGCATGCACTGACGGTGACGGCTTCAGTGCCTATGGTGTACCTTCGACAATTTTGGGGGATGATCAAGAGCCACATTATTGAAGGGGCGTACAGCTTCACGACGGTGGTAGGGACGAGGCACGTCAACATGAACAAGAATGACTTCAGTCTTATCCTCGACCTCCCCTACAACCCAATTACGACTCTCTTCCAACTGATGCCGAGCTAGTGCGTGACTTCCTCAAGATGGGATACCGTCCACCGCTCACCAAACTCGCACAAATGCAGATGCAGAGCAACGGAATTCCTCATCCGTGGAAGACATTATTTGGGAATATCAACAAGTGTCTATCCCTGAAGCACGCCGGCTTCGACAAAGGCAACGGCAACAATCTGAGGATTTTCCATGGAATCATCTTCTTGCGAAATTACGATTCTGCTCAACTGATATCGAAATATCTGCCGTACGCCCGGTGGTTCTCCGTCATCATCCGACAATACATGGAGATGTACGAGCAGAATATTCCTCGCCTGCCTCCGGGAGGAAACTATCAGCCACCTAGGCTAAAGTGTTAGGGAGTGTGCCCTCGAATGCCATACGAGGACTAGGAATAGTATAGGGCGCACAATGATGTATGGGTCAATAGACAGTTTTATTGTATATACTGTTAAAATAAAGTAGTGAATATTATTTTCATTATAATAAAGGCATTATTATTTATTTATCGAATTTAAAGTCTGCTTGGCATCTGGCGGTGCGATAAATAAATAACACCCAAATGTTTGAGTTGGACGTCTGATTCTCGTGGGGACGAGGGAGGAGACACCGGACGGTCCTTATCTCAGCATTAAATAAAAAGTCCGTAAGTCTAAGGATTCTAGGAGGGTGACTAGATATCCGAATATGACTTATTCATTGACGACCACATAGTATCGGTAGTGTCACCGATTACCTGAGAGGTTGTGAGTCGTGATGGAGATATCGGTGATCGGAGAGATCGCGTATTCGGACATACGGCTCGTATTCGTCTTGATCACATGACTAGGATGTTGTCAATGATTGAACGAATGACTATAGCAGCCTCAGACCGATAGGGTCACTGACGGATTTGCTTTCGCGATTTCGGTTTGTCGCTAGTTGGCTAGTTCCGCAAGTGTTCGGAAATGGGACACGGGCCAGCGACGAAACGCAACGACTTTACGGAGGTGATTGCCGGGCTTTGACTGCTATTGGGATTCACTGCCTATATTCGTATAGGTTAACGTCCTATGAGGTAATTGGAGAACGACGATTGTAAAGCCTTCGGCCGAAGCTTGGAAAGCTCGCTCGTATTAGATACGGAGCGGAGTTTAAATAATCGGTTGGGTCTCGATTATAACATAGTGTTAGGTTAGTGAGTTTGACATTTACATGGCTCTCACCTAACCGGGACGCAAGTGAAAGGCGTAAGAGTTATTTAAATGTATACACTATAGTCGGTTCGCCCCGAATTTCGATTAGATCAAAATTCGTTCTCAACTGGGATCTGTCCGGTACCGCGGGATTGGCTAGGCGAATACCGGGACTCGCGGATTCCTCCCGTGCCAGTTGAGACGGACCTAGAGAGTCGCGCTTAAAAATGGTAATGAACTTGAACGAAAACGGCGGGCTTTTCTCTGGAACCTAACGAATGGGATTCGTTGAGGTAGTGGCATAGTTGACACGAGGTGTCGATAATTTAGTTAAATTCCGGTGACGGTCACGGGAATAATTACGACTTGAGATTGTCTTAAGTGCTTAATTAATTAACTAAATGAGGCTCAATTGTGATTAAAATAATTAGATTGGATTTAATTATTTTATTACTTAAAATTGAGGGACTAAATTGAGAATTACCTCATGGGCTTAAATGAAATATTTACATGTTGACTTGGTCTTGGACATGTGTATGATTCCTAGCTTGCCACATTGGATGAGGTGGCATGTGAGTCATACTCTTGGCTTTGATGGGAGCATGACAAGTGTTAAAATATAAATCAATAAATCCTTAGTGGGATTTTACTACAAGCATGGAAATAAAAGTAACATGCATAAGAGAGTTAATAGATAGCTTGCTTCTTGAAGAAAAGAAAAGCACTTGGTCATTTTGCTCTCATCAACCAAAACTAGAGAATTGGAAAGTGTGTACTTGGTACTTCTTAAAGCAACGGATCGTTCGACGAAGCCCGACGCCCGAACCGAGCTGCGTCTAGCCATCGGAAGCAGTCTCGGAGGTTCGATCAAGGTCATACCGGCGTGACAATCTAGCCCGGAAGCCCCGGGAGCCAGACGAGGTGTTGCGACGTCCATCCGAGGTGCATTCACATACACCGACGGTATATTTTGAACCTTACTGATTTGATTTTACGAAAAATACCAAACGATATCAGAATGATT
Organism: Craterostigma plantagineum; assembly: GCA_027422505.1. Classification (NCBI taxonomy): domain Eukaryota; kingdom Viridiplantae; phylum Streptophyta; class Magnoliopsida; order Lamiales; family Linderniaceae; genus Craterostigma; species Craterostigma plantagineum. Next base: position 14,508 of record JAPQWV010003232.1, read on the forward strand.
CGAAAGATCCCACGTTACGATCGTGGGGAAGTGTATGATCAATCTGGAAAATTTGGTATTGATTGGAAATCATTTCGGTTGTCAAACTGTCGAAAGACGGCAGACTGCCGCTTTTGTCGAATTGATAATTTCGGACCACTGATTTGATTTTGTGAAAAACACCAAACGACATCGGAATGATTCGAAAGACCTCTCGTTATGATCGATGGGAAGTGTAGAATCAATCTGGAAAATTTGGTATTGATCGGAAATTGTTTCGGTCGCCAAATAGTCAAAACACTGTCGGCTGCTGCTTTGTTCGAACTAGTTTGGAACGAAATTATTAATTCGAATAAGGTAACCGAAATATATTTAACGAATAATCGAATGTCATGAATATTCAGGGTATCGAAATAATGACTGGCACCTCCTGGGCTAAGTCAGATAGGTAATCAGGAAATTCGATTAGACATGGTCTCCTGAGGCTCAGGGCAGTATCCTGAGCCCTCGGGGAACCGAAGGGCATTATGTCGATTTAGACGTTGAAATCGAAAATTCGGCACCCTACGCCGCTCGGTTCAAAACGCTTTCGCTATCACCACGTTGAGCTGTTCGGGGCCGGCGTCGATTCGCATGCGTGAGATTCTCGGCCTACCCCAACATAAGTTCTTTCCCACCCCAAACTACGACTTGGACCAGTCGTCAATGGCTATACCGTTCGAGTTGCTACGTCTCGCCGACCCCTCGGGAGATGTCTACAAACTCTACTGCCGGGAGAATCATCTGATGGAACAGATGATCAGAGGGCCCCGACAGATTTCACAGTCAGCCCTCACCAACAACAAAGCCCTGAGGACACGATGATCGATGCAGTGGCTCAGGAGCTTGACAAGAGCACTCAATACAAGCAACTCAGCAACCAGATCTTGAGGTCATGATGATAGATGAAGTGGCCCTTGAAATGGAAGCTGAAGAACAAAATCAGGAGCTCCAGATGGAAGTGCTCATCATTGTCGGCGTGCTCGAAGAACCTATTGAGTAAGGTATTCTAGCAGTACAGCCCGAGATAGAAACGGGGCACATTTCACCACGCTGGCTACTACGCCAGATGCAGATGCTCTAATTTCAACAATACAACGATTGAGCCTCCGGTGATGGAACCAGCCAGTGAGGATGTAGAACGAGGACTCTCACCTCACACGGCTACCCCATCAGACACGGAGTCAGATGAGGAGATTCGGTTGATTAGAAGGACTCCGAGACGATTGAGCGTAACATTCGAGTCCCTCTTCGAATCTGTCACCGAACCATCAGACACAGCGCCGACTATCACTCTAAGTGTTGCGGACCCCCTTAGCTCAATCTTGAGCCGCAGCACGCCATGGCGGGACCGGAAGCTCCGGTGTGATATACAGGTTCCCACTGAACCTGTAACACCCCATAGAGGAGAATCTTCAAGATTCAACTCAAGGATTGGGTGGAAGTCTCTAACAGACAACATCAAGTGACTGCGAGCCAACCTGAAGAGCCGGTGTTAGCTCAAGGGTTGATAACAGGCGACATCAGTCGTCCTGCACCATCCACAACGGAGGCGTCCACTCCGTACGTGACTGAAGACAGACTTCAGGCCGCTCTCGCTAACGCGCTGAAGAATTTTGAAGACAAAATTATGGAGAGCGTGCGCAATGCCATCGAGACGTCCCGCCAAGATCGTGGGAAAGCACCCGTCTCAGAGCCGTCGTCATCACAACCCATCCTCACACACCCTCAACCCATACTTCCCTCACAAATCCCAACACCCATCCTCACCCACAACCTCATAAATCCTGCCACAGTACCCATCAGTAAACTCCACTCTATTCTGGTCACCAGGCTGTTGGAATTGACTACACGAACGTCGGAAGAAGATGTTCTCCTCCGCCGTCTCATTGATCGTCCTGACTCATCCGAAACGTGCCGCGGCCAAGGCTACCACTCCAAACGCCGACATAACGACCCAGACGATCAGGGCCGTCCTGAGGGTGGAGATGTAATACCCGAGTCCCGTAAGTAAGCCGGCCAATAAATATGCATACATATTATATGATTTACGTGACTGCATGAGACATGCTTTGTGACTTATATGTGCTTAAATGATTTTATGTTATATGCCAACATGACATATATAAATTAGAGGATTAATTTAATTTAGGTTAGTTATTAATTTAGGGTTTCTAGTACATGTCACATGCTAACCTAGAAGATTGAATTAGTATATTAAGTATTGATACCACGTTATGGGGAAAACACGAATTGGTAGAGATAATTTAGAAACACCTCTCGCAACCTTTATATTGATCAAATTAAACTCGAAATTTATAGTTGTAAAGAGAAGTTGAATTATAAATAAGTAAAATGAATGCCGAGATTATTAGGATGTCGAAATAAAGAACTTCTATATCTGTAAGATCTCGAGAGAGTTAAAGAGGAAAATTCGATATAATAGAACCTCGAATCTTTGGATCTCGAGAGTTTTGAAACCAATATTATAAAGCTCTAGATTAATAGACACCGAAATTCTTAAAACTCGAAATCAAAGATGGGAATATAAATATCGAGATGAGAGGATTGATATGATTTCTTAACTACAAAGGACGTACAATAAGATAAGAACGAACTAAAATAAGATAAGAACTAACTAAAATGATGTCATTTATTTCTTTACACACGTTAACCTTTGACATAAAAGGAACTAGTTTCAGTTCAGCAAACAAACCCTACAAAACCCTCGACAACTGAGGAGCAGAAGAAGAAACAAAAAGCGGATTTTTCTAAGCTAGGAGTGGTATGAAGTTTCGATCCTAACTTGTATATTTGAATTATGTGTTAGTAGCATGCTTGACAGAAATTAGTAAAGTAATTTTCTTATGATATTATAAGTTATCAAGTCGTATGTTTTGAAATTCAGATGATAATCATACTGTTCTTAGGAATATGCTTTTTAATCGAAGATTTGGATATCGACTGATATGATTTTTAGTTGTTAGATGTCGAAACCCTGATAAGTCTTTTTGTAGGAATAATCTCGAGCCCAAAATAAGGATAGAAAGAATGTGTCGAAATCAAAGTTAAAGCTATGCCGAGATTATGTCGAGAATTGAGTTGGAAAAAACAAAACAACTTGTTAAATCTCGAGATTTTATATACTTCAAATCTCGAAATCGTGCATTGTCCATGACTCGACCTCTATCTTGGTGTCTTTATGTGTTATCCCAAGAACACTTATTAAAATTCATATGCTATATAGAAGATGAAAAATGTCGAGAGCTATTGACCTAAGGTACACTCAAGCTCGACATTTATTGAGATGTTATACCGAGATGTTAAATACATGTCGAGAGCTATCGATATTATGTCGAGAGCTATTGCTTATGTCGAGATGATATATATATCCCATTTGTAGGTACATGTCGACATTTTAATGATAATACATGTATCGAGATTCATTTAGTATTATATGTTGAGATATAGTTCGTATACCAAGCTCGAGATTATATATATTGTTTAGTTCAAAGCTCAAGATATTTATGTACTGCTTAAATATCGAGATGTTTGTAGAGTATAAATATCGAACCTTTATATGCATAATGTCGACTCTTATATCAAAACAGATGTCGAGATCAATGTGTGGTGTCGAGATAATTATGTGTAATATTAACTATCGAATTTTCGGAATATCCTCTTCTCGAATCTTCAATTGGTGATATCCTGACCTCAGATCTATCTTCGAAAAGACGGTTGCACCTTGTAGTTGGTCGAATAAGTCGTCAATTCGAGGGAGGGGGTATTTGTTCTTGATTGTAATCTTGTTCAACTCTCTATAATCGATGTAGAGCCGCATCGACCCATCTTTCTTCTTAAAGAACAAAACCGGTGCTCCCCATGGTGAGAAGCTCGGCTGAATGAACCCTTTCTGCAACAGTTCATCCAGTTGCTCCCTCAATTCCTACAGCTCAGCTGGAGCAAGTCGGTACGATGCCTTAGAAATCGGTGCAGCTCCTGGCACTAGGTCAATCGTGAATTGAATTTCACGATCCGGCGGAAGTCCGGGTAAGTCTTCGGGAAACACATCGGGAAAGTCTTGTACTATTGGGACTTCTTCTAGCTTCGGGGCTGTACGTTCTTCAGATGATATTGTAATATTAGATATGCTTCGCATCCTGTCTTGAGTAAACGATGCGCCTTCATTGCTGAAATCTTGGGAATCTTGTTGTTCTTTCTAGTTCCCGTGAAAGTGAATGGTTTGGTGTTTCCATAGGTTAAAAGTTACTTGCTTACGGCTGCAGTCAATAACTGCTCCGTATTTCGATAGCCAGTCCATTCCAAGGATTACTTCATAATCGTTCATTGGAATGACTATCAGGTCAACGGGTAAGGTCCTATCGTTCACTATTATTGGGCTATTTCTTAAGATTTGGTTGGTTCTCGTAGGGGTTCCATGGGGGATGGTAACGTTGTATTCATAGCTAACTAGGTCAGGTGTAACCCCGAGCTCGCCACGCGTAGTTAGTAGATGCAAATGAATGCGTGGCTCCTGAATCAACTAATATGCATGTCGGGGTTGAATGGATTAGGAGAGTACCTGCCACCACAGACGGATTGTTCTCCGCCTCTTCAGAAGTCAACGTGTAAACTCTAGCAGGTACAGTAGGTGGCCTAGTTTGAGCAGGTGCTTGACTTCCAGACGCAGTCTCCGTGCATGCCTTGGAAAAGTGGCCTGTCTTGCCACATTTATAACAGGTTGCATTCTGAGAATAGCACACGCCCAGATGTCGACGTGTGCACCTGGGACATGGGGGTATGCTCATTGGAGGTCTCCCCTGATTAGGATTGAATGGTTGGGGAGGTCCAGGTCGATTCTGGAAGTTAGGTCTGGCATTCCTAGGGTTAAATGGCTTCTTTGGGTTGCCTCCACTCCATTTTGGCCCTTGAATAAATTTTCTTTTCGCTTCATGGGCTCGCATGATTCGAAGTTGAGCTTGTTCCGCCATTAGCGCGAGTTCAGCCACCTGAGCGTAAGTAGCTCCTTGGGATCCGGCCATGTTCACATCTCTATATAGTTCAGGCTTCAGGCCTTCCAAGAAACGATCCACCTTTAACGCGTCTGTGCTCACCATGTGAGCTGCGAATCGGGATAATTGCTCGAATTTCCTGATGTATTCTGCTACGGTCATCGGGCCCTGGCGTAGGTTGATGAATTCATTCATCCTTTGGGCTCGCACCGGAGCGGTGAAATACTTGCTCCTAAAGAGCTCCTTGAATCGATCCCATGTCATCGTAATAGGGTCTTCAAAGGCGAGAATAGTATCCCACCAGTGGCCTGCACTTCCTTTCAGAAGGAAGGCAGCACACAACACCTTCTCATCTTCTGGAATCCTACTATACTGGAACATACTTTCCAGTGTTCGGAGCCAGTCCTCGGCTGCAGTAGGGTCGACCGCATCTTCAAAAGTCGGGGGATTAAGTTTGTGAAATCTTTCTCCCACTATTTCAACCCTTTTCTGCTTGAGAAAGTCCACCACTTGATTGTCCGCCCGTGTTGCGTTGCTGAATTAATTCTTGTATTTGGGTAGACTGTTGGCGGACTAGTTCCGTCAGCTGAATAATCGCCGTGTCGCGATTATCGGCTTGCGTTTCGGGTTCTTTGCTTTTGCTAACGCTTTCACTACCCTCACTTCTTGTTCTACCCATTCTCGTCTTGATACCCTAATAGTCCCTATGGTCAATAAGTTACGCACATACAACATTCATAGAAACATAAGACTTACTAGCAAGCCGCTTCCGTGCTTTTGAGTGTGTGTACATGGACAGTCTACAGAACTTGTAACCAAAAGCTCTGATACCACCTACGGCGCCCCTGACTCCTACCGTCCATTCTTATTACTAATTTATGTGACTGCATGTGATATAAATAAAATCTATATATGAAAATGCGTACAAAAATTTTTCTTTTATATAAAGGAAACCCTTCTATACAATACAAAATATTCCTAGGACATATATACAAGGTAGAGTGCGCATGCGTGTTCAAAATAATCTATCGGCCCGCCACTCAGGTCGCATCCATGTACACACTGCCACCTCAAAAGTCCTCCGAAAGCTTCAAAAATAGGCCTCGCCATCGTAAAATCACGTACCGTGATCCCGCGAACCTACAACACATAGTTTCGTGGAATGAGCTTATAAAGCTCAGTAAGTGAAAGCCATGCATGCCATGCACGTGTCCTAAATTCGAAAAGGCATTCGCGCCAATGCTTCCTAGACCTCATATTTTTCCTTGTCTTGTCTTGTCATATAGGGCCCTCGGCTATCTTGCTATGCACCATCATGGAGCTCGAATCCACTAGGGATAAATAAATATAAGTGGCAATACCCACTCAAGGGAGGCTAACCCTAGGGCGCCTTTCTGTCCCAAGGTGGTTTCATACGCCACGCGGACGCTTCACACTGGTAGCCTAATCTGATGTAGTCAACACCAGAGGTACCCTCGGTGTCGCTTACTCCCTCAGCTCGCACCCTCCAGGTTTCACGACCCGCCATGAGGGCATTAGCCCAAAAATCATGTCTTGCCTTGTACATGTCATGTCTTGACGGTAGCGCCATACGACGTCACCATGGTAGCATAGAAGAGCCGTGACTCAACTGTAGTCGACATCAGACGCCCATATCGACGAATCTTTATCGCTCTCAAGCGATCGTATATTATGCACGCTCTCATATCATGCCTTTTGTACTAAACGTGCGTGCATATGATCATGTCGTGAATATGCATGTCATGCCATAATATTATGTAATTAAATCATGCGTGTCATGTAACACAAATAATTCACGTAGGAAGTCACATAAAATCATAGAACCAAATAACACATAATTTCATACACATATAATTATGTGTTGTAGTTGGGACTTCCACTTATCTGATATCCTTAGCTATTTAATTGTCGTACGGTAAGTCGTAAGTCTTCAAAACCATAAATATAGAAACATATAAAATTAGGGTTTGTTAGTCTAATTACAGTTTTACTAAAATGGCTTAATTTGAAAACCCTAATTTTGATTTCTATAAATCTCGATATGTTTCTTACAAAATTCGATAGTTAAATATTACACATAATTATCTCGACACCACACATTGATCTCGACATCTGTTTTGATATAAGAGTCGACATTATGCATATAAAGGTTCGATATTTATACTCTACAAACATCTCGATATTTAAGCAGTACATAAATATCTTGAGCTTTGAACTAAACAATATATATAATCTCGAGCTTGGTATACGAACTATATCTCAACATATAATACTAAATGAATCTCGATACATGTATTATCATTAAAATGTCGACATGTACCTACAAATGGGATATATATATCATCTCGACATAAGCAATAGCTCTCGACATAATATCGATAGCTCTCGACATGTATTTAACATCTCGGTATAACATCTCAATAAATGTCGAGCTTGAGTGTACCTTAGGTCAATAGCTCTCGACATTTTTCATCTTCTATATAGCATATGAATTTTAATAAGTGTTCTTGGGATAACACATAAAGACACCAAGATAGAGGTCGAGTCATGGACAATGCATGATTTCGAGATTTGAAGTATATAAAATCTAAAGATTTAACAAGTTGTTTGTTTTTTCCAACTCAATTCTCGACATAATCTCGGCATAGCTTTAACTTTGATTTCGACACATTCTTTCTATCCTTATTTTGGGGCTCGAGATTATTCCTACAAAAAGACTTATCAGGGTTTCGACATCTAACAACTAAAAATCATATCAGTCGATATCCAAATCTTCGATTAAAAAGCATATTCCTAAGAACAGTATGATTATCATCTGAATTTCAAAACATACTACTTGATAACTTATAATATCATAAAGAAAATTACTTTACTAATTTCTGTCAAGCATGCTACTAACACATAATTCAAATATACAAGTTAGGATCGAAACTTCATACCACTCCTAGCTTAGAAAAATCCGCTTTTTGTTTCTTCTTCTGCTCCTCAGTTGTCGAGGGTTTTGTAGGGTTTGTTTGCTGAACTGAAACTAGTTCCTTTTATGCCAAAGGTTAACGTGTGTAAAGAAATAAATGACATCATTTTAGTTAGTTCTTATCTTATTTTAGTTCGTTCTTATCTTATTGTACTTCCTTTGTAGTTAAGAAATCATATCAATCCTCTCATCTCGATATTTATATTCCCATCTTTGATTTCGAGTTTTAAGAATTTCGGTGTCTATTAATCTAGAGCTTTATAATATTGGTTTCAAAACTCTCGAGATCCAAAGATTCGAGGTTCTATTATATCGAATTTTTCCTCTTTAACTCTCTCGAGATCTTACAGATATAAAGTTCTTTATTTCGACATCCTAATAATCTCGGCATTCATTTTACTTATTTATAATTCAACTTCTCTTTACAACTATAAATTTCGAGTTTAATTTGATCAATATAAAGGTTGCGAGAGGTGTTTCTAAATTATCTCTACCAATTCGTGTTTTTCCCCCATAACGTGGTATCAATACTTAATATACTAATTCAATCTTCTAGGTTAGCATGTGACATGTACTAGAAACCCTAAATTAATAACTAACCTAAATTAAATTAATTCCTCTAATTTATATATGTCATGTTGGCATATAACATAAAATCATTTAAGCACATATAAGTCACAAAGCATGTCTCATGCAGTCACGTAAATCATATAATATGTATGCATATTTATTGGCCGGCTTACTTACGGGACTCGGGTATTACATCTCCACCCTCAGGACGCCCTGATCGTCTGGGTCGTTATGTCGGCGTTTGGAGTGGTAGCCTTGGCCGCGGCACGTTTCGGATGAGTCAGGACGATCAATGAGACGGCGGAGGAGAACATCTTCTTCCGACGTTCGTGTAGTCAATTCCAACAGCCTGGTGACCAGAATAGAGTGGAGTTTACTGATGGGTACTGTGGCAGGATTTATGAGGTTGTGGGTGAGGATGGGTGTTGGGATTTGTGAGGGAAGTATGGGTTGAGGGTGTGTGAGGATGGGTTGTGATGACGACGGCTCTGAGACGGGTGCTCCCACGATCTTGGCGGGACGTCTCGATGGCATTGCGCACGCTCTCCATAATTTTGTCTTCAAAATTCTTCAGCGCGTTAGCGAGATTGGCCTGAAGTCTGTCTTCAGTCACGTACGGAGTGGACGCCTCCGTTGTGGATGGTGCAGGACGACTGATGTCGCCTGTTATCAACCCTTGAGCTAGCAGCTCTTCAGGTTGGCTCGCAGTCACTTGATGTTGTCTGTTAGAGACTTCCACCCAATCCTTGAGTTGAATCTTGAAGATTCTCCTCTATGGGTGTTGTTACAGGTTCAGTGGGAACCTGTATATCAGACACCGGAGCTTCCGGTCCCGCCATGGCGTGCTGCGGCTCAAGATTGAGCTAAGGGGGTCCGCAACACTTAGAGTGATAGTCGGCGCTGTGTCTGATGGTTCGGTGACAGATTCGAAGAGGGACTCGAATGTTACGCTCAATCGTCTCGGAGTCCTTCTAATCAACCGAATCTCCTCATCTGACTCCGTGTCTGATGGGGTAGCCGTGTGAGGTGAGAGTCCTCGTTCTACATCCTCACTGGCTGGTTCCATCACCGGAGGCTCAATCGTTGTATTGTTGAAATTAGAGCCTCTGTTTCTGGCGTAGTAGCCAGCGTGGTGAAATGTGCCCCGTTTCTGTCTCGGGCTGTGCTGCTAGAATACCTTACTCAATAGGTTCTTCGAGCACACCGACAATGATGAGCACTTCCATCTGGAGCTCCTGATTTTGTTCTTCAGCTTCCATTTCAAGGGCCACTTCATCTATCATCATGACCTCAAGATCTGGTTGCTGAGTTGCTTGTATTGAGTGCTCTTGTCAAGCTCCTGAGCCACTGCATCGATCATCGTGTCCTCAGGGCTTTGTTGTTGGTGAGGGCTGACTGTGAAATCTGTCGGGGCCCTCTGATCATCTGTTCCATCAGATGATTCTCCCGGCAGTAGAGTTTGTAGACATCTCCCGAGGGGTCGGCGAGACGTAGCAACTCGAACGGTATAGCCATTGACGACTGGTCCAAGTCCATTAGTTTGGGGTGGTGAAAGAACTTTATGTTGGGGTAGGCCCGATTAATCGACGCCGGCCCCCGAACAGCTCAACGTGGCGATAGCGAAGCGCGTTTTGAACCGAGCGGCGTAGGGTGCCGAATTTTCGATTTTCAACGTCTAAATTCGACATAATGCCCTTCGGCTTCTCCCGAGGGCTCAAGATACTGCCCTGAGCCTCAGGAGACCACGTCTAATTCGAATTTCCTAAATTTGAATTTATTACAAATTTATTCGAATTAATAATTTCGTTCCAAACTAGTTCGAACAAAGCAGCAGCCGACAGTGTTTTGACTATTTGGCGACCGAAACAATTTCCGATCAATACCAAATTTTCCAGATTGATTCTACACTTCCCATCGATCATAACGAGAGGTCTTTCGAATCATTCCGATGTCGTTTGGTGTTTTTCACAAAATCAAATCAGTGGTCCGAAATTATCAATTCGACAAAAGCGGCAGTCTGCCGTCTTTCGACAGTTTGACAACCGAAATGATTTCCAATCAATACCAAATTTTCCAGATTAATCCTACACTTCCCCACGATCGTAACGTGGGATCTTTCGAATCATTCTGATATCGTTTGGTATTTTTCGTAAAATCAAATCATTAAGGTTCGAAATATACCGTCGGTGTATGTGAATGCACCTCGGATGGACGTCGCAACACCTCGTCTGGCTCCCGGGGCTTCCGGGCTAGATTGTCACGCCGGTATGACCTTGATCGAACCTCCGAGACTGCTTCCGATGGCTAGACGCAGCTCGGTTCGGGCGTCGGGCTTCGTCGAACGATCCGTTGCTTTAAGAAGTACCAAGTACACACTTTTCCAATTCTCTAGTTTTGGTTGATGAGAGCAAAATGACCAAGTGCTTTTCTTTTCTTCAAGAAGCAAGCTATCTATTAACTCTCTTATGCATGTTACTTTTATTTCCATGCTTGTAGTAAAATCCCACTAAGGATATTTATTGATTTATATTTTAACACTTGTCATGCTCCCATCAAAGCCAAGAGTATGACTCACATGCCACCTCATCCAATGTGGCAAGCTAGGAATCATACACATGTCCAAGACCAAGTCAACATGTAAATATTTCATTTAAGCCCATGAGGTTTATAATTCTCAATTTAGTCCCTCAATTTTAAGTAATAAAATAATTAAATCCAATCTAATTATTTTAATCACAATTGAGCCTCATTTAGTTAATTAATTAAGCACTTAAGACAATCTCAAGTCGTAATTATTCCCGTGACCGTCACCGGAATTTAACTAAATTATCGACACCTCGTGTCAACTATGCCACTACCTCAACGAATCCCATTCGTTAGGTTCCAGAGAAAAGCCCGCCGTTTTCGTTCAAGTTCATTACCATTTTTAAGCGCGACTCTCTAGGTCCGTCTCAACTGGCACGGGAGGAATCCGCGAGTCCCGGTATTCGCCTAGCCAATCCCGCGGTACCGGACAGATCCCAGTTGAGAACGAATTTTGATCTAATCGAAATTCGGGCGAACCGACTATAGTGTATACATTTAAATAACTCTTACGCCTTTCACTTGCGTCCCGGTTAGGTGAGAGCCATGTAAATGTCAAACTCACTAACCTAACACTATGTTATAATCGAGACCCAACCGATTATTTAAACTCCGCTCCGTATCTAATACGAGCGAGCTTTCCAAGCTTCGGCCGAAGGCTTTACAATCGTCGTTCTCCAATTACCTCATAGGACGTTAACCTATACGAATATAGGCAGTGAATCCCAATAGCAGTCAAAGCCCGGCAATCACCTCCGTAAAGTCGTTGCGTTTCGTCGCTGGCCCGTGTCCCATTTCCGAACACTTGCGGAACTAGCCAACTAGCGACAAACCGAAATCGCGAAAGCAAATCCGTCAGTGACCCTATCGGTCTGAGGCTGCTATAGTCATTCGTTCAATCATTGACAATATCCTAGTCATGTGATCAAGACGAATACGAGCCGTATGTCCGAATACGCGATCTCTCCGATCACCGATATCTCCATCACGACTCACAACCTCTCAGGTAATCGGTGACACTACCGATACTATGTGGTCGTCAATGAATAAGTCATATTCGGATATCTAGTCACCCTCCTAGAATCCTTAGACTTACGGACTTTTTATTTAATGCTGAGATAAGGACCGTCCGGTGTCTCCTCCCTCGTCCCCACGAGAATCAGACGTCCAACTCAAACATTTGGGTGTTATTTATTTATCGCACCGCCAGATGCCAAGCAGACTTTAAATTCGATAAATAAATAATAATGCCTTTATTATAATGAAAATAATATTCACTACTTTATTTTAACAGTATATACAATAAAACTGTCTATTGACCCATACATCATTGTGCGCCCTATACTATTCCTAGTCCTCGTATGGCATTTCGAGGGCACACTCCCTAACACTTTAGCCTAGGTGGCTGATAGTTTCCTCCCGGAGGCAGGCGAGGAATATTCTGCTCGTACATCTCCATGTATTGTCGGATGATGACGGAGAACCACCGGGCGTACGGCAGATATTTCGAGCTTTATTTTTCTTCTGTCTGATCTGCTCGGCTAGATCATTCCAGATCAGTTGAGCAGAATCGTAATTTCGCAAGAAGATGATTCCATGGAAAATCCTCAGATTGTTGCCGTTGCCTTTGTCGAAGCCGGCGTGCTTCAGGGATAGACACTTGTTGATATTCCCAAATAATGTCTTCCACGGATGAGGAATTCCGTTGCTCTGCATCTGCATTTGTGCGAGTTTGGTGAGCGGTGGACGGTATCCCATCTTGAGGAAGTCACGCACTAGCTCGGCATCAGTTGGAAGAGAGTCGTAATTTGGGTTGTAGGGGAGGTCGAGGATAAGACTGAAGTCATTCTTGTTCATGTTGACGTGCCTCGTCCCTACCACCGTCGTGAAGCTGTACGCCCCTTCAATAATGTGGCTCTTGATCATCCCCCAAAATTGTCGAAGGTACACCATAGGCACTGAAGCCGTCACCGTCAGTGCATGCCACAGGGGATGGCCTTATAGTATAGACACCATTATCTCGTCAGGACACCGAAAGGACGTCATGTCGAGCTGAAAGTTGGTGTCGTGTACATTGAGGTACATGGCCTTTTCGTAAATGTGATTGTAAGTAGGATCGTGATCCATCTGAAATATACACATGATTGCTGAGGTACATGGCCTTTTCGTAAATGTGATTATATAAGCATATAAGTTCGATGAAGTGTAGAAAATATTTCTAGATGTTTAAGTAATCTTCACTCCTTTCCTTTTGTCGCGCGAGAATTGAAATTCTCAATTTAATTTTTTAAGTGCAATTTTTGAATACAATTCTCCGTGCTAATTTGTGATCGAGAAAAAATTTATTCGCTAAGAGGAGCTACAGTGAAAAGGACTTAGAAAATTTTCCAAGTGTTGAACTTAACGTGTGATACTGTAGCCGAGATATTTTACGATCGAGAAAAATTTTCGTGTAAATTTACGATCGAGAAAATCAATTTCCGCATAAATTTACGATCGAGAAATTTTTCAGGTATGAATAAATTTTTCGCTGTGAAAGTTGTCGAGCGAGAAAGTATTTCGATTGTAAAATAGTTTTTCGCTGTGAAATTTTACAATCGATAAAATTGTCAACGAAAAGCTAAGTCAAACATCGAGAAAATTTTCGATCGATCAAAATTGTCGCTGCGTGTTTTTACGATCGAAAATTTTTATCGTCGAAAAATTAATTTCATTGCCGCTAAAATTTTCGACCGAGAACAAAATTGAAATCGAAATTATTATTTGCGATTGTAAGTTTTTGCGCGCTCAAAACTTTTAAGATATCTATTTAATCTGTTCCGTTCAGTAATCTTTGCCCTCGAGTAAAATCAAATCGAAATTTCTCGATGGTAATTATTTTTCGATCTACGTTATTTATCTAAACGACCAAGTCAACAAGTTTTGCGATCGAGAATCTTTTACGAAGCAAACAGTAACGCAATCAAATTTAAAATTCGATTATTACTGTTTGCGAGCGAGAAAGTTCTTCGACGCCTTCAAACGTTTAAAATCCAGTTTTAGTCTATCTTCCATTCGAACGCAGAAAATCGAAGTAATCTACCATTATTCGTTCATGAAACTTCTAAACTATCTTATTACGCAGTTTTTAACCTAGATTATGCATAGAAACTGGTCTTAAAACACTACAAACTAGCATTCGAGTTTCCATATTAAGAACAGACGAGAAATTATCACATAATCAGGCGAAAGATTGCAGAAAGTAGATATAAACGAGTTCAAATACACTGAAACCCCTAAAGAATGTCGAATCTACCTCTTAAAGACAAAGATTTGAAGAAAAATCGAAAGATTAGAGAATTTTTCCGTTCGTCTTTTTGAGAGAAAAAGTTTTTCGCACGAGAATTTTGACTGTTGAATTTTGTGATTGAGATTTTGTGTGTGTTTTTCGACTGCAAGCATTAATTTCTTTAATGGGCTGATTAGACGTTTCCGTCCCTTAAGAATATTTTGGCCCGTTACTATTTGCGATCGAGAAACTTACGATCGAGAAATTTCCTATGGTTACTGTTTAATTTTCCTCGCGACAAATTTCAAACGAAAAATTTCATTTGGATCCTGTTTAATTTTCGCTCGATATTATGCAGGCGAAAATTACAACTTGGTCCCAAATAAATTTTCGCTCGAGAATCTGTAAAGAAAAATTACGAATTTTGCCCAAATTTCTCGATAGCAAGGTTCTCTGTATTTTCATATTCATCCAAGATTTTTGAGTAAATCACACAATTGCTCCCCCTATATGTGAAAATAAATGCAATTAACTCCCTGTAATTCTGATTGATGACATCTGGCTCCGTCTTCTCATTTTATAAATCTGTAAGACTTAAAGCAACAGATCTCGAAAATATTAGAGTTAATTTTGGAAGCAATTATTTTTATTTTATTTGTTTCCCCAAAAAAAATCGAGATAGATTGGTGAAAATCGAATTCATAAAAAGACGTTAGCTATCACACATTTTAACCAACCAACAAGTTTTATGTCGAATACTCCAAGTCTTGAAGAATTCTTGACATCAGCATTGTTTCTGCAACACTTAGAGGAAGGTCATTAAAAATATCTGGAGCTTTAACATAAATTTGTAAATGCTCCCCCTCAAACAATGCAACAAAATTTGAGATACGCGAATTCAACACATTTTAGCCTAGATACATTTTCCCCTATACATGTAACTTTCATTTTCGCGCGAGGGTATGGGCAAAAACAGATATTGCATTTAAACAAGTCAATGCATATGAAATATAAAATTTCATTTCAAATTATGCGATTTTTATTTTTTGGTGAAGTAAATTTCAGAAAAAAAGTATCATATATCTATATATATATATAATTTTTTTATATGCATATTAATATTATTAATAGTATGGGGTCAGATTATTTCGCTACGATCATTGTCACGCCTAAAATTTCATGACACACTTGAAAAGATCACATACCGTCAAGTCATGTCGTCAAACTAAAGAGTCCTAAGTTCATAGAATGATCCATTTCAACAACTCTCAATGTGTTACCCTAGCACTCGCTTATTTTTACCTTGGGATGATTATATTTATATCACTCTAGTCAACACAAGCAATCTTAACTCAATTTACCTGTGATCGAGGCATTTTTTATCATTTCACCTTTGCAAACGATCGTCGATCTGGAAACATAGAGACTGCGAAAGGTTTTAATTTGGCTCTGACTAAGAAGGGAATGATAATTTTGGAATTGTGGACTGAGGATCTTCTTCCTTTTCTTCGCCGTTCTCCTCCTTTTTGCCGTTTTTCTCTTATTGTTTATTTTTTCTCATCCTTTAACGATTTTTTTTTTTACTTAGTCTGCACTTGCTCAAGCTGAAGCTCTGCTTCTCTACGAGGCTGAGAGATTATCTAAGCGAAGATCTTCTTGTTCGTTCTCGTACGATACCGTGCTCCTTTTCTCTTAATCCCTAGTGAGGTTTCAGAGATTATCGATTTGAAGAAGTTCACAGTTGTGGAATTCGAACCCAATGCTGCGCTCCTCTTCTCGTTGTCTCGATATAAAACCGGATTATCGTTAGAGAAGTTCACTTCGTGGTGCTCCTCTTTCCAGCCGTTTTGACGAGTGTACGAGATTATCGAGGGAGAAGTTCACAGCAAGATCCATGCCCCCTTCCCATGATATGAGATTGTGATAGTCGAGGGGCAGGTTCTTTTGGACTGATTTTTGTGCGTTGAGCATTCCTCGTGTGCGTTTTTCACCTTATTTTGTCATCTTTTTCTTTGTCGTCTCGTTTTCTCTCCCTCCCTTTCTTGATTGAATATCCCATCGAAGACTTAGTTGTTCGGTTGAAGACTCAAAGGATGTTCAAGTGAAGAAAAGGATATCGGAGAAGACTCAAAAGGATGACTAAAGGCTATATTAAAGGATTAAACTTTTCTATATGTAAGGCCAAGTGAGGAATTGCCTAAGTGCTCTAATCATTTTCCTAAGAATCTAACGAAAGGTAACTATGAAGCCATGAATCACTGGTTAAGACAATTAATTGATGTGTGACTCACTCAAGAATAAATCAATAGAAAGGAAAAACAACAGGCCAGAATCCTCACTTATGTAAAGTGGCTTTGTGTCCGTGGAGCAAACTAAATGAGCTTCAGACACAAGAATGCGACTTAGACTGATAAAATTAAGCAAGTAATCAGTCGCATGCCAGGGAAATCTAATTGTGACTTAGATCGAGCATCCTAAAGATTTCTTCATTCACCTATATTATAGGTATATGTATAGTTTATTATTATTACTATATTTTTTATTTGTTATTTATTTTAGTAATTTTGTTATCACGCAAGATAAGACAAATGAGCATGGAAAACACATAGAATAGAGCATGTCATAGCATAGAAGATCGGGTAATGCACATATCACGGAAGATTCAACATGCCTAATTTTCTGACAAGGAATTGGAATCGCTTTTCATCCCTTCTGAAAATGTCGGCTAGTTGATATTCCGTGTTCACAAAGTACATGTCAATGGTGCCTTTTTCTACGTGATCTTTGATAAAGTGATATCTAATGTCTATGTGTTTCGTGCGTGAATGGTGAACAGGATTGCACGTAATTGCGATGGCACTTTGGCTATCACTATATATGTGTATATTCAAATTGTACCCATAATCGGAAGCTGAGTCCGCACCAATAGCATCTGGGAGCAACAGCTGGCGGCTGCGACGTATTCAGCTTCAGCCGTTGAAGTTGAGACGCAATTTTGCTTTTTGGATGACCAGCAGACTAGCTTTTCGCCTAGAAATTGAGTGCCACCGGAGGTGCTTTCCTGTCCATTCGGCAACCTGCATAATCAGTGTCAGTGTAGCCAATAAGATTGAAGTTCGTGCCTTTAGGATACCATAGTCCTAAGGTAGTCGTGCCGTTAAGGTAGCGAAGAATACGCTTCACCGCGAGCATGTGGGATTCTTTGGGATCGGCTTGGAAGCGGGCACAAAGACAAGTGGCAAACATGATATCCGGCCGACTAGAAGTGAGGTAGAGAAGAGATCCAATTATGCTGTGATAGAGTGTGATGTCGACCGATTTTCCTGTGGGATCGGCATCCAACTTGCAACTTGTTGACATGGGAGTACTGAGAGGCTTGCTCTGATCTTGATGGAACCTTATCAGGATGTCCTTCATATATTTTTGTTGACTTATAAATATCCCATCATCGAGCTGCCTGACTTGAAGTCCTAGGAAAAATTGCATCTCTCCCATGTGGCTCATTTCGAATTTACTCTTCATGAGATCTCCAAACTTCTTGCAATGCCGTGGATTTATTGAACCGAAAATGATGTCGTCGACGTAAACTTGAACGACTATCAGATCCTTGTCTTGCCATTTGATGAAGAGGGTCGTATCGATTGTTCCTCAAATCTCCAGACATTACGAGGAAGTCACTCAGGAATCATACCAAGCACGTGGGGCTTGTTTTAGTCCGTAGAAGCTTTATCCAATCGATAGAAGTGATCGGGATATTCTTGATCAATGAAGCCGTCTGGCTGAGCGACATAGACTTCTTCTTTAAGTATGTCGTTGAGAAAGGCGGTTTTAACGTCCATTTGATAGACCTTGAAGGCTTTATGAGCCGCGTAAGCCAATAAGTGACGAATGGCTTCAATTCGGGCAACAGGAGCATACGTTTCGTCGTAGTTAATGCCTTCCTGTTGGTTGTATCCCTTGGCAACTAATCTTCCTGATCACTTCGCCGTCTTCATTCTTTTTATTCTTAAATACCCATTTTGTTCCAATGATAGTTTTCCCATGCGGACGGGGTACTAATTTCCACACTTGAAGACGTTCGAATTGGTTGACTCTTGCAATAATCCAATTCGGGTCTTGTAGTGCGTCTGCTACCTTAGTGGGCTCATTTTGGCTTAAGAAACAGCTGAAAAGACTGTGTTGATGTCGTGTCCTTGATCCGCTCGAAGGATCGCCAATTATCTGATCAACTGGGTGAGCTCTAGTCCACTTGCGCTCATGTGGCAAGGCTGAAGATGATGTATCAGCCAGTTGTGGATCTAGATTTCCAATGATCTCCGATTGTTCATTAGTGTGAGGAAGTTCCAAATCTGCACTGGGAGGGAGCGACTCTGATGATTCTTCCTGAACACTCACGGTAGGTTCTTCATTGTTTTGTGGCAAATCTGAATCGGAGGTAGTGACTGTTGAAGAACTTGGTACATCGGCCTCGTCGGGTGTATGATTGACGGTGACAGGCGGAGCTCAAAGAGGGAATCCAAGTCTTCTAACACAAGTCTTAGAGCTTCGTCTTGTGGTGAATGCGGAGTTGTTTCCATCTTCTGTCGGCTTTGTGCCAACACACCAGTGAATACGGGTTCTGAGATGTTGTTTTCAGAAGCCAACGAGTTGAGCACGGGTCCTGAACTGTTTTGTTCAGAAGCCATCTCGTTCACTTCGTGAAAAGTGACGTTGTAGCTTTCCTTAATCGTGCGGGTGGACTTGATGTATGCTCGATACTCTTTTGATGTTGAAGAATAACCGACGAAAGTTGCTTCGAATGCTTCAGGGTCGAAGTTTGCACGTTGCTCTCTGTCGTTCGCCACAAAGCACTTGCACCCGAAGACTTTAAATAATGAGATGTTGGGTACTCTCTTATTTACAATCTCGTACGGAGTTTTGTTGAAGTGTTTGTGAACCACCGTCCTGTTTGGGTCAAACAGGCAGTATTTACTGCTTCAGCCCAAAGAAAGTGTGGAATGTCAGAATGGATCAGCATTGTACAGCGGCTTCCACTAGAGTTCTGTTTTTCCTTTCAACGACCCCATTTTGTTGAGCTGTTTTTGCGGCTAAGGATTGTTGACTTATTCCAAGTTTCTGATAAAACTCACTGAGATATTGATTCTTGAACTCAGTGCCGTTGTCTGTTCGAATAACTTGAATAGTCTATTGCAGCAGGTTCTGAGTAGTGTTCACAAAGTTGATAATCAAGTCCCCTATCTGATCTTTAGTTCGGAGGAACTTTGTCCAAGTGTAGCGAGAGAAGTCATCGACGATTACTAGCACGTACTTGCGTCCACTGATACTCCGTGTCTGCATTGGCCCACAGAGGTCCATGTGGATTAGTTCCAATGGTCGAGAGGTAGACGCAATTTGCTTGACTTGATGAGATGCTCGCTTCATTTTTCCTAATTGACATGACGAACAATGATGCTCCTTTGTAGTAGTATGGTTGGAAGACCGTGAACCAACTTTTCGTAGAAAGGCGTTGGAGAGCTTTCATATTTAGATGAGACATTCGTTGATGCCATAAGCTGTTACTCTGTACAACAGTTTGAGAGATGAGGCATACAGCTGTTGAGGGCCGCACAGACGTCAGGTTGATCGTGTAAAGATTGGATTTCCGAAGTCCGAAGAGGAGTTCTGTGTCCTGACTGTCCAAAATTCTGCACCGGTCAGCGTGGAAGACCACTTGAAATCCTTCACAGAACTGACCTATGCTGAACAAGTTACGGCGGAGGCCTTCGACATAAGAGACATCTTGTATCATCAGATTTTCCAAAATAATGTCCCCACATCCAAGAATGGGAGATGAGTCATTGTTTCCGAATCTGACTTTGTAGTTTGGTCGGTCTTTGTAGTTGCTCAGCAGCTCTTGATTTCCAGTCATGTGTGTGGAGCAACCAGAGTCGAGGTACCACACATGATGGATCTGCAAAGACAAGTTAGGGAGCTTTAGGTACCCACTTAAGCATGGTCCTCTCAGTTTAGCAGATATGGATTTAGGTTCGGATATGGTTCCTAAATTATTGCTTGAGGGAGTTTTAATCACCCATTTCACTTTCAGAGAAGTGGGTTTGGGTGTAGCCTCTTTAGGTGACTTGGCCTTTTCGGCTTTTCTCGTCCTAAGCGGAGATTTAAGAACCCATTTGGGTTGAACCTTACAGGGAAGGTTAATTTCAGCACGTACAAATGCTTTGGTAGGCTTGACCGAGGAAAAGATCCTTTCTTTTGATAATCTCCTAAGGTGCTTGGGGGACTCAATCTTTACGGGATACCTTAGGTGAGTACAGGCATGCACAGCGCCATACGCTTTTTTATGGCTGGATCTTGTTTCCTACGGGTGTTCCTAGTGGCATTTGTTTTAGTATGGCTAATTTTAGCTTCAGATGTAGAGCCAATGTCGAAATTAGTACTTCTAAAAATGGTAGGCTGTAGAGTACATGTAGAAGCAGTTATTTGAAGCGAAGAATTGACTCTTTTATTTCTACGAGTGTCATTTATTTGTACAGAAGGAGCAACATTCTTAGATATACTCGAATCTACTAGCTCCTTCTTAATACTAGACACTCTCGCCTTCGGTTCTAGTGCTTGCCCTACGCTCCCTGTAGACGTAGGTAAAATAGATTTAGTCTTAGCACTTTTAACATAATTATCAATGCACTTTTGATCTTTCGAAGGTGATTTTTTTATTTTCACGATTTGAACGATGTTACGTGCTTCACTAGTAGCAAATTAGTTAGTAGCGTTGATATTAAAGCAGTCGAGAATTATTTTCGATTCTATCTTTAGATTTTCGATCGAAAATAATTCATTCATGATTAAAATGTATGTCACTGTTCTCGTGCGAGAAAGTGCGTTAGCGAGAAAATTTTCGAGCGAGAAAAATTTGTGCAAAAACTTTCGATCGAGAAAAATCCTTCAATCGTGATTTTATTTCGATCGCAAGAAACAGTACTTCAGGTAGGTTTCTCGCTTAGTCAAAATAAATTCGTTGACCGAAAAAGTTTTTCAATCGCAAGTAATTTTTGCTTGGTCAAACAGTATTAGTTTTGACCGAAAAAAATTTCGACGGTAAGTTTTGCGAGCGCAAAAATCAAAATAGGTCTTCGTCGAAAAAGTTTTCGCTAAGTAACACTCGAAAAATTCTTCTACTAAAATCGTTCTTAGTAAAGACGATTTTAGTGCTGACTTAGTGTTCTGATCGATAAAAATTTTCGCGCGGAATTTTGCGATCGAGAAATTTCTGCGATTGAAAACTTTAGCGAGAAAAATTGAAGTTCCACGAATAAAATCAGAACCCTAATTAACCCTGATACAACCAAAAACGATGAATTAGACTATGAAATCGCAGGTTTCTGCTCGTAATCAGAAGTTTGATTCGCACGAACAAACAATTAAACACATTATGAGCAAATATGTCAATTTTAATCAAAATCAAACTGTGTTCAAGTTTGTTCTTCGCGCGAACAGTAACGATTCAAATCTTATCTATTCTGCTCAATTGATATTCAACTTGCTACGGATCTAATCGCCATCGATTTCTATTGCTAGAACAAACACAGAAACATCAAAATCAAATCAGATACGCACAGAATTAGGCAATTCAGATCAAAAACTATTTCGTGCCAAAACTGTTCTTCGCGTGAATAGTTCCAGAATATAAATTTCGATCCGAATTCTAATAATTTCGATTCAAAACAGAACGAATCTGCTCTGATACCAATTGTTAGGTCCTCGTTTGTAAACACAATCAATCCTAGACATGAATTCTAAAGGAAATCGATTAGAATTATTGAAATATGAATTTCGATCGGAAACCTTCACTTGAAGAACACGAGAGAGAGTTCCTTTAGTGTGAGCAATTTTTGATGTTTCTCTCTCTAGAATTGAATTTGGCAGCCTTTCAGATGGATTCTCTAATTTTCTTGTTTATTTCTCAATCAACTATTTATACCAAACAAACTTGGTATAAATATCAAACTAGTCTCATTCTAAGGACTACTATACATAAGGCCCCTAATTACAAGGACAACTAATGAAATCAAGCACAATTAAAATTGATACTCTACATGTCCCATTCAGTTTTCTTACCAATAAGCACCTTACGCACGCCCCACAACTTTGTAATACTTAATCTACCGCTATATAAATTTCACCGCACATATAAACTTTTATGATTGGGATAGCCACATATCTTATATATTCATTAAAGCAAGAGGAATGTAGTATTTATAGGAGTGATCAACCAACAAAGAGTCCGTCATTTAAGTGTCATGTTCGTTGTCATCCAAGTCTCATGCTGATGCCTTTTGAAGGTCATATCCATGGGTGACTATATTCACTCTTTCAAAATCCATGTATTTATACCCATATGAAATATATAAAACAAATTATTTTGTGATTTATTTGGCATAGTTTTCTAGTTGTGCTCATTGTTTCTTTTCATCAAATACATTTGATTGTCTCGTGCATATTAAGGTGAATTAAACTTTAGTGATTTATTACTATCTCGTATATTAGCAAAGTAAATGTTGTTCCTGAATTGTACAATTTGTTATTGGTATTGTATACTTGATATAACTTTAAGAGGGATATGTGTGGCATCAAACAAAATGCAATATATTTATTTCTTTGAACTATGTTGATAATCCATGGTACACTCGGTCAATCTACATCAACTCCTCCAACAATTATTGTAGTTGTATTTATTAAGAACGTCTGTGCCACGATCGATAATGACCCTGCATTGAAGAATTTTGAAAATTAATTATCACAAAAAGTATCAAAATGTATGGCAATTGTGATATGTATATGTATATGTATGTGTGGTAAGTGCTCACCTGCCATTCAGTAAATGGAATTATAAAAAATCAAAGTTGCAACTTCACACATAGAACGCATTATCCTTTTCACCTTTTGATGGTAAAAAAACTAAATAGTGAAAAGGAAAAGAATATATTAAAAAATTAACAATATCTGCATGTATTATTATTTCATAAAATCATTAAACTAACAGGTTCCTGTTTTCCACAAGTATTTCGTTGTCTAGTCTCCATTTCCATTTTCCCTCCAGCCTTTGTGCTAGGGATAAATTAGTTTTACCGTTAATGACCGAAAATATTCCTCCCGTACAGGAATTAATATCCACTGATCATTATCCAGAGTCGTCTCTCTAGCTTTCGCTCGTCCAATATCAGATGAATGTTGAGAAGGTTGAAGAACGTACAACCTGATAGTGCTCGTCCCAACCTGTAATAACTAATAATTATTAGTAGATATTTTGACGTATATCACATGTAGTTTTGTTACAACAGGAAATAGTATAAAATGGAATAGAATCTCTAAAATTAAAAATACAGACATCTTTAGGACTACCTCTTGAACATTCAAAACATACTCAGACGTTCGTGCACATTGAAAGAGGTTTAGTGCGATTTCCTTCTCATCTATCACCGTAGATGCGGATAATTCCTTCTTTCTCCTTGATGTTTCCGGAAACAAAGGTTCCTTCTACAATAGAAAAAATTGTTATGTGTTATCTGATTAATCATGGACATACATAGTTGGACTATAAGACTCAACATAACGAGCAGTCAAATATTTTAATTGATATTGTATGTGTCAACGTATATGTATATACAAATATTATGTGTGCGGACAAATGTAAAGGTTTTCAATTTTATATAAACCTGAGAGGTTGGTGGAAATGGATCAGGAGGGAGAGTTCTGATTGCTTGTGGGAAAAGAACCCCATTGACCCTCTTGCAGGTGAAGTCGCGGTCGAACACTTCAAAATATGGGGGATTCATCTGTGGATTTAATAAAACATAATATAACACAAGTTGATTCATATATAATATTATGATTGAATAAATGCATTTCGGCCAAATTGCAACCTTGATGTCCATATATCCTTTGCCAATGAGAGATGTTTTTATGTGTCGAGCCTTCATCAAGCATGTATATATATATACATCGGGTCCTTCAAGTTTCAACTGCCTACCTCGCTCTATGGTAAATGTTTTAAGTTGGAACTATATTACAACATTAAGATTGACCAATGACCTCTCCCAAATTTAATGAACATATTATTGATGTATTTACATTACTATTAACTTTTTGGACTGACAAACTATAGTAAGGAAGTCAAAGTTTAAAAAATTTATCGACAATTTATAACTTTGAGCTTCTTCAAAATTGATTCATCAAATAATACAAACATATAATTTCTGATTAGAACATGTGGTTTATTTGTAAATACTATTTGGATTTAAAATATGAATGCAATAATTTCAAATGTATATCTGTTCGAGTTGTCTAAACTTCTACTAAAACATTGTAAATATTATAGCACTAATACAATCTCCTTTTTGTATTCAAATACATTGAGATTACATAGCCACATATACATTTGTGTACTGACTTTCGCTATTTTGGGATACCTCTGAAATCCCAGAACCATGTCTCTCTAAGTTTTATGCCCTACATCGTTCGGATCAAAACATTGATAAAATGACCAATTCCTTGAGAGTGCATTTGGATTCACGTATCTGAACGAAATCGGATGAATTAAAATTACGGATTTCAAAATCATTTTTGGCAAACGTTAGGGTTTCGAAATCGGATTTCGAAATGAAGTTCGAGCTTGATCTCGAGAAGCCCGTCGAACTAAACTTCTATGTTTATTACATTATTTTATTTATTTATTTATTTGTTATTGTTATTTATTTGCGAAACTTATTACACTCGACCTGGAATTTCGAAGACGGAACATTTGACATAGAATTTCAAATCTGACAAATAATAAGCGTTTAGATTTAACACCGGATTTGTAGAAATCGAATTCCAAATCCGCTCAATTGCCAAAAGAAAGATTTGAGCAATTGTGGTCCAGACAAACGCTTAGTAAAGATGTCTTCTAGTTGAAGCTTTGAAATAACGGGAAGAAGCTTGAAATTCCCAAGTTGAATATGATTCCAAATAAAGTGAGCATCAATTACACTATGCTTTGTTCGCTCGTGAAAACTTCGGATTAAGGCCAATTGAATTGCCGAGTGATTATCACAATAAATGATAGGTGTTTGTGACTTGGTATAACCAAAATATGGAAGCAGCTGCTCGAGCCAAAGTATTTCAGCAGCAAGTGATCCAATGGCTCGATATTCGGCCTCGGTTGATGACCTTGATAAAGTGGACTGCTTCTTTACTTTCCATGCCACGAAAGAATAAATAATGAACGTACCAAATCCAGTAATTGATCTTCGAGTGTCTGAACATGTGGCCCAATCTAAATCAAAAAGCCTTTAATATGAATTGGTGAAGAGTATGGCATGAGTAGCCTTGACATATGATCCTTTTTAAGCCCGAATCTCTAGGTTCGACTAAATCGGCAAGGGAGTCTGGTAGTTACCTAACCAATTCCGCAGTATCGGACTGTAACCCGATTCGAGCGCGAATTTAGACCCAGTCTTTATTCCAGAACCTTAGTATAGATTATCGTACTATGTATAAACCCTTCAGATGTATCCCAATCGAGTGAGAGCCATGTTCTATGTCAAAGTCACTGAACTTGATTCTATGATAAAATGAAGACGAGGCAAATTACCAAACTACCCTCCATGTCTAACATGAGTTAGTTCAATACCTTGACCAAGGAGTTCGTAATTTCTCATCGCCGTCCACATAGCACACTTGTATCTATTACTTACGAGACTGTGAATCCCTACTTGGCGGTCTGAGCTCAACAATCACAAATGGTCATCAAGATTGCATCTTTTAATACCCGCAAAAATTTATACGGAATTATTTCAATAATATTCGGAATGTATGGAGTCGATTTTCGAACATACACCGATTTCTTCCCGAGCCAAGCCCAAAATTTATAATTGGACTTGAAAAATAATTATGGGCCAAATAAAGAAAATAATGGCCCAAGTTGTTAGGAGATTGGTCGGCCGAATTTTATTAATGGGACAAGCCGAATTTTATTAATGGGACAACTAAATAAAATAAATATACACCTCCTTGATTTGTTATCTCCATATGAGCATGGAGACAAGATCTAACAACCAAGCCACCTCCATGCATCTCTATAATGGCAAGAGGACAAAAATAACAACCAACAATTTAAAGGAAATAGAGAAGAAGAGAGGAGAGAACGTGGGAGAGATGAGAGGAGAGAAAAGAAAGAAAAGAAAGGACAAAATAACCTAACTAATATACCACTTAATACACCTAATCAACTAATATTACTGAAGATATAAATGTGCCTGGGGGGGGGGGGGGGGGGGGGGGTGAATTAGGCTTATAAAATTTGATGCTTCTTTTCACAAATCCTTAGTGTGGTGACTTAGATATGCCTAATGATATTGTGACGAGTATGCCTGTTATATCCTAGTACCGTCGGATGTGTTTCGGGTCTGTCTCACAGCGATAACGAAATAACTGAAAAGTAAATGCGAGACATGATTTTTATAGAGGTTATATCCCCAACTGGGGTTTACTCCTCTCCTTGGGATTAGCTTCCCAAGAGTTTAATGCACCGTAGCTGGATACAAAACTGATTGGTTAGCCCAATACACAACCGAAACAAGTCGAACACTAGACACTACTAGGTTACCACATGCCGAGTTTCGTTCCTCGGAATCTCCTTGATCCCGACAGACATAGCTCGCTACCGAAGGGCCCCCGGACTTGTCCTTCCCTTCACGTGTGCATAAACGTCGACCTTGCCTCTTTGGTATTGCTCACGTCCGAAGACAACACGTCCAAACACGGAATATATGGCAGGAGATGATGGAATATCTGATTAATCACTCGCTCAGTGATGGATACGCAAGTTAACGCTCAGTAAGGCAGAAAGCTATTGCAAATGGGAACTCAGGAATCTCTTTATCAGTTTCTGCTCAAGGATCTCTCGTGGGCTTATATTCGCAATTTTAGGTATTCTCGAAAATCTGAAGTGCAGCTCATATATAATCCCTTTCAATCAGCACTTTACATGGAAAGTCAAATCATATAATAATCACCAAATCAAGTACAGTTTCCATGTAATATTCGAGTCAATCATACCATATAGATCATGCTCTTAATTAATCATCACAACGGTCATATAACACATTTAAGCATGATTATATTCCATATAAAAGCACAATTTCGTTCTCAAGCATATTCAAGCATTTCGTATATAATAACCATATCAGAACTTTCCATAAGTGATTCCCTGCTATCTGTTTCTAGCGTAAATCACCAGATTCACTTTCCAAATATATCACACGAGATAGCATCACATCTGCACGTTTTTCATATACAGCTCATAGCATTTAATCAAGATATTTACCATGTTTAGCACATAAATCATATCAGATCATACTAAATTCAATTTATCCGAACTTTCCTTATTTCAGAGATCTCATCCGTTTAAAGCGTATACCATCTAGTAGCATCTATCCACAAAGTCAACCAATTCAAATCTTTCCTAAATATATTAATTCAATCAGCATAAGGAAAGATATTAATTCAATATAGCACATTAAATTCAGTGGAAAGCATGCAAGAATCGTATAGGTGATTTTCATCCAGGAATAAGCAAGCATCAACGGATATATCACTTTCCATATATAAACAGCATATTTTCCTTTTATAACTCAGTAGGATATCTCATGCATTATTTCCATATATTAGCACAGTACGATATATCCTATCATATGGGCTGTCTATAACATGCGATCACATAGTCACATCAACAGATCGCAGAATCATATGCGGATCAAATATTTAACAATTTAATCAGTTTAAACTCATATATCATGCAAGATCGAATATTTTAGACATTTCATTAATCACAAATCGAATTGCTTAATTTATAGACCTATCGTTATTACAATTACATCGTTCATCAAAACTCTCTAATGCATGGACCAAAAAGGTCAGCATTCTCCCCCTTTTTGATGATGACATGTAATTGATGCAGCACATACGCATGTAAGCATATTCGATTTCTCAAGTCCTAGCGCATATGTCTAGGTAATCCATAATTGCATAACAGAGCATACGATATTCCCTAATCACATATGATACCTATTTGCTCCCCCTGCCTAAGTGCATTCATCTATATGACATGCAAAGATATATCGTGAATGATTTTGCTCCTCCTGTCTAAGTGCAGATATATCATGTCATTTTTACGTTATATCCTGAGTACAAAATTTTGAAATTTACCCGTGATTGAGCTCCTCCTGCCTAAGTGCGCATTTTCCAAGCATGATTCACGCAATCATATAATCATTGCAGCAGGCACTTAGCACTTATCAACAAATCTCAAACACGTTAATTAGCGTAGATAAGTATCAGAGTATCACTGTTGCAGAGCATAAGTTCACGCATCGCAGCATAAAAACATGATGATATATCCTAAGGTCAGAGCAAAATATTGAGCAACGCATAAAAGCATCACAGATATATCATAAAAGCAAATATTATATAGATAAGGGTTCAACGAACTTCCCTAAACACCAACCATCAAAATACGTAGACCTTAATCGCCTAGTGCTTACCTTACTACTCCCCCTTCATCATCAAAAAAGGCGGGAGGCACACTTAAGAGCTAAAAACGATACTAATAGAGCGGAAAATCCTAGGAGCAACTAAGAACATGGATCATGCGGGGCAGCCTACTGGCTTGAGGATGTTTCAGAATCGGCGGGTTTAGGAAGGGATTTCTTGACCAGCTTCGAGAGCTTGGACAGTTTCAGTGACAGCTCGGTATATTGCTCTTTGAGCTTGCGGAAGCACTTCTGATTATCAGCCTTGATATCCGAGATGTCGCGGTGCAACACTGAGATTTCCTCCTTCCCTACGCTGAGCTCATCCTCATAGTCGTCGTCCTCGTCGCTTTTGACCTTCGCTTTTCCCTTCGCAGCAGATCGTTTCTGAGCACTGTCGACTGACCTGTTCTCCTTTGCCTTGAACCAACCTTGGCTCTTGGAGTGATGAATTCCCATGCGCTTTAGGGTCACAATGTCCAC